>PVJX010001483.1:0-160762 GCA_004027295.1 Dolichotis patagonum | reverse complement strand
CTTTCACTATATGCATGGCTTTATACTATTGTGTTATGTTTGATATTATTGTAATTGAAACTATGCTCAACTATAGCAGAGTAAGAGATATGGTGTTAGATACTGTTGATGTCCAGTTGACTTAATGTAAAGTACTGTGTTGCCTATGTTGTCCTGTTCTGATCTGCTCTGTACTGCCCCCTTTTGTTTTATTGTCTTTTAAATTTAAAAAAAAGAAGAAAAATTATTGATTTTACTAGCTTTTGACCCCTGAACTCATGCATTTGGGAACCTGTTAGATTCCATCTCTTCCATGGTCACATGGTTAATGGTTTGATCCTGTCTCTGGCCCCAACCCTCCTAGCATTTTGTAGCCATCACAAACAAAAGTAGAAATGGAAAAGCAAGTAAGGGGATAAAACTAAAACCAAACCACATTCTGTGTTATCACTTCTATGATCTGTGTAAGCATAAGGTGCCAGACTGAGCTGTATGTTAAGGACCAAAACTCAGATATCCCTAAGACCATAACTTACATTTCCCCATACTGGTCACCAGAACTAAGATTATCTTTCTGCCACATTATTTAAATGTTTGTTTGATTATGAGTTGAGTTCAACACCTACAGAATTGGATCTCAAATTTCTGTCCACCCTAGAAGATTTGTCAGTAGCAACAGTGTGGTATATCAAATCTCGTTTGGCTCTAAGCATGAGAAAGCTCCACTGACATAGTTTTCTTACCTCCTATGGAATTTGGGTGGCCCTGGCTCCTTTCATGGGTGCCCTCTTCATCCTTCTCCTGCCTCCCTTGATGATGGCCTTCACCCTTGTATTGTATCATAATCTGAAATGGATTTTGCAGCTCTAGACTTCGTGCCTATGCCTACTTTCCAGAGAGATGGAAATCAAGGGGGGTAAATGACCAATGGAACATTCTAGTCAGGTTCATCCCTTTGAAAAGATTTCTCAGAAAATCCCCACACCTTTTCACTGGCAAAAATTGTTCAGGAAGATGTTGAAGACTAGCATGTCATCTTGCCAGTAAACAAAGTCAAGGACAAAGGAGTTGTAAGTGGCTTTTAGGGGTTCTCTATATGCAGTCCACACACATATTACTTCCAGATGACTTCTCTCCTTTTTTTCTTTCACTTCACTTTAATAATGCAGAAGTTACAGATTAATGGTACATAGCCATTTTGGTCAAATATATTCTTATGCATTCCCTGTGGGGAGGCTGTCTTCATTATGTAGACTCTCTTTTATAGCTCAGAATATTTCAGTATGAATAATGTCTAGTATCACTTACAATGGTACCTGGGGTATATACATTTTTAGTTTTCATGATCACAAGACAGGTTTTGTTTTGAGAAACTCTAAGAGCTGTGATGAATATTTTTTCAAAAATGTTAAGAAAGCTCTGTAACCAGATGTGAATCGCTGAATCAGAGCATATCTTGTGCTATTTGGACAACGTAGGGGGAACCGATATCTCTTCATTACAAACAACATTAGTTTCAGTGAGCCAGCATTTCACTAAGCAAAGCTTTTTCATGTACAGCTCATGCTTCTATTGCTGTTGGTCAAGAGTCTTCACCCTAAATTAATTTTATTTTACTTTAATTCCATTTTATCTCTTACTTCTCACTCTTAACTTTGTGGAAGCTGTATGGGGGACTTGAACTGTGAGTACAGTAAATTTCTTAGGGGTCTATTTTTTAGTTCCTACCAACAGAGCTAAAGTGATCTCATTTTTCAGTTTGAGAATCCCAGTGATAAATGCCATTTCCATAGAGTTTTAACTCATCAGTTGAACAAAGCAATCAGATTTTTTTGTAGAGCATATTACCATCCATTTTAAGTGACTTCTAACCAATGATGAGAAATATCTTAATAAAAGAGTCTGTGACCAGTAAGTGCTAACAGGAACATTACCATTAACTCTCCTCTCCTCCACCCCTCTCTATTTAAAACTTGATGTTCTCATTATTTTTTCCATGTTCTGAGAGCACTGCTCTTGGGACTGTGCTTAGTTATGTCAGACTAATTTGTCAGCTTCCAGGGGTGACAAATGCAGAGAACCTTGTTCTTTAATATGCACGAACTGGGCAAAGAAAGTTGATACTCAGTGACCATCGATTTCTAAGAATACCTCATTCTAACCTTTGTATTGAAGGAATTCTTGCCATGGGATTACTCTGATTTCTTAGAACCATCATTTAAACATTGACTTGAATGTTTAAAAATGCCTTGAATCTTGGAGTACATGCCTCTTAATAATTCTGTTTATTTGGGGAAGTTAAAGCGGGTGTATGAAGTATCCTCATATTACCTAAAGTAACAAAGACAGCATAGAACAGAGTTTCCTGCTTTGTAAGAAATGAAGTAATAACTGGAAGTGATGAGGGTCATGCACTATCAAGGTGACCCAGAGATGCTATGGGAGTAGATAAGGGAGGCACTGGATGCATAGATGGAATGTCAAAGGGGTCTCCTTGAAGGGACCTTTTTATTATTCCCTAGGGAAAAGGCAGGACTTAATCAAGCATGCACAAAGGGCCCCAGAGAAAGCCTGGAATATTTAGAGAACCGCTAATACCAGAGGCACTGCAGTGTGATGTGTGACGTCTGGCTGGAGCAAGAGGTGAAGGTCAGAGCCTGCCGTGTTGGTCAAAACCAAACAGTCCAAGGTAAAGCAGTGGGCCTAGCTCAGCAGCAACAAGGAACCCGTGAAGAGAGTCGCACACGTTCAGAGTTACACTTTAGAAAGATGGCAGGTTCTGTAGGGTAGGACTCCAAGCTTACAAGTGAGAAACTGGAGATGTGGAAAAATGTGGTGACACAGGTTGAAAAAGCAACAATTCAACCCAGATCAGATTCTAAAACCTATGCAGAAGCTTTCAGCTCTGCTAGGATTTTTCAAACTCTAGGTCAGTGATGTCGAACCTATGGCATGTGTGTTGTTTTTCTTTTAAGACAAAAGATGTTCATGTATGAGTTGTGTTTTTCCAAACTGAAATCTCAGTGTTCTGGTTTAATTGCAGCATTGGCACTTCGAATAAGCAAGTAGGTTTGGGGTTGCAGTTTGGGCCCTCATATCTAAAAGGTTTGCCATCATATAGGTCATAACCCATTAACCCTTTCCACTAATTGAATGGGATCAATGAATATTTTTAAACAAAATAGGACAGCAAATAATAAATAATAGAAAATATAACTCTACAGATTGTAATACATGTAAGAATTATTTCATATTTTCATTTCAGTTATAAATATAAATAAAATGTGTATATGGGGGAATATGGAGGTATATACCTCAACACTAGGACATGAGACAAAACATACTACTCACTGTGGATTGCAATAAAAGTTAGAAACCACCATGCATGTGCAAAGAACATGTGTGCTCCTCTCACCTGCCAGACATCCCTCTCTCATTCATTTATTCTTTAAATCACTAGATGCCTATTTTCTACCAAGCACCCTATTCCAGGCTGTGGGGATACAGAAATATACCCAAAACCTTGGGCTTTGACCTCCTTCTCTGTAGCAGTGCAAGATTTGTGTTGATCTACCACAGTGCTCTTGGCCCCTTGTGACCTAAGGTTTGCATTAACCTGTTAGGCTAAGCCACACAGCTCTTCCTTACGCAGTCTTTACCAACACTAAGGACAGATTACAAAGTACCCTCTTTACAACTTCTTCATTTAGTGCAATGTGTAATCAGGAATAAGGTGGGATTAGGTCAATTGCTTTCCTGTATTTATCTCTACAAACAATAAATAATCAGTGGGATGAGGAAGGGCAGTAAAGATAGTTTTAATGTTATCACTCACAAATATCAAACACCTTAAAGAGATGTTTTTTATATGTGATGAGATACATTTCCCCCTGGAGAGCTGACGGAGGATTGATAAGCACCAAATCAGAAAGAGTGCAAGAGCCACTGCTCTTCTGTACAGACTTTAAGTCAGTCCTGAACAAGCACTCTGGCTTCCCTCCAATGTGGCTTTCCTCAGCCTGCCGCTTTCCTGATGGCCAAGACTTCCATGTTTAGCCAGGAGGGGTAACACTCGTCCACACAGATGCAGTGGGCTGCCCAAGTCAAGGGTAGTAGGAGGCCTGGCCTGGGCCATGCTTAACTTTGGAGCAAAGCCTGGTGGGATATGCTTATACCTCTCCCTTTATGGTTCCTCACGAAAAATCAAGCCCTGAGGACACTGCCGAGGTCACTTGCACTCACCACCAGGAGCAGGAAACATAGTTATCTCTAAAGTCAGTTAAAAGGCAAGGATGGCTCACAGCCCAAATCACCCTTGAAACCCACAAAACCATGCTTTAAGCACAGTGTACATAATATTGTGCATAATACTCATATTAATTATTATTCACATAAAAGTTTAGGAGCCAGAAAGTAGACCACAGGGAAACAAGAAAGGAAAGTCTGCATATGGGAGAGAACTTAGTAGCTGGAGCTTCAATTCTGAAATTGGCCTTTCTCATTTTGAGTCTTCTGCTCAGTGTAGCTGTGGGACTTAAACAAACTAGGTACCACTTTTCTGGCTTGGCTTCCATGTGTATAAAATGTGCATAATTGTTGTACCTATATCAGAGTGTTGTAACAAGGATTTAACTGAGTTAACATACATAAACAGCAAACAGTTTCTGGCACCATTGAGGTTTAAACTAATATTATATGTGCTAATATTCACACCATTCTGCCATTAAGCTCACTATGAATTCCCTAAGACTGACTTGAAGTTGGATAGAGAAATCTCTTGTACCTGTTGCCTAAGTTTTTCAAGTTATTACCTCTTGCATAAGTATAGCATAAAGTCAAAACCAGGAATGTGACATTGGCACAATGTGTCTGTATAATTTAATGCAATGTTATTCCACACACCGGTCTTTGTAACCATTCTGCAATCGAAATACAGAACTATTCCATCACCACAAAGCTACCCCTCATACCAGCACTTTATAGTCACATACCCTCCTGCCACCCCCATCCCTAACCCTCAGCAATCACTGCCTACTTCTTCTGGTCCTCGAATTCCATCATTTCTAGACTGCTACATGAATGGAATCTCATACTTGGGGAAGTATGCGACCTGAGTGAGACTAGGTCTTTTCACATGGCACAATGAATGCCCTTGATATCCACCCAAGTTATGGATGTCAATAGTTCATTCCTTTTTTCCTGGCAAGTAGTATCCCATGATATAGATACACCACAACTTGCTTAACCATTGGCCTGTTAAGAGGTGTTTTGGTTATTTCCAGTTTATGGCTATTAAAAATAGAACTGTTATAAATAATCATAGATTTTTATATGAATGTAAGTTTTATGTCTTCCCCTGTCCATATATGGTTTTTATTTCCTTTTCTTGCCTTATTGCACAGGCTAGAACTTCCAGCAGTACACTGAACTGCAACAGAAAAAGTAAAGCTGATAGCCTTTTTCCTGGACTTACGAGAAAGTATTCAGTCTTTCACCATGGAGGGTGATGGTAGCTATATGCTTTTGTAGATGCATGTATTTAGTTAAGGAAGTTCTTAATTCTTAATTTTCTGAGTTATCATAAATTGATGTTAGGTTTTAATAAATGCATTTTCTACTTCAACTTATATGATCATTTTCTTCTTTAGCCTGTTAATAAGTTGGATTACATTTATTCCTCTTCAAACACAGAACTGCCTTGCTAGAATAAAGCCCACTTAATGATGTATAGTTATTTTTATGTATTACTTAATTCTATTTGATAATATTTTTATAAGATTTTTTGCATCTATTTCATGAAGGATATTGATCTGTGGTTTTATTATTTTATAATATTCTCAGTTTTGGTGCCAGATAACATTGGCTTCACTGAATTGACATAGATATACCACCTGTCTCTTAATTAATGTTGCTTAGTATTTCTTTATCATCCTTTTACTTTCAATATTTCCAGATCTTTTTACTTAAAATGTGTCTTTTGTAAGAAGCATACAGTTAGGTTTTGTCTTCATACCAATTAAAAATATCTGCATTTTAATTGTAGAAATTTTTATTTGTTTCATTTAGTGAAATTGCATATGTAATTTGTTATAATCTGCTATCATGCTCTCTATTTTCCACTTATTCTGTTTATTTTTCTTTCCTTTCTTATCTTTTAAAAATAACTAATCAAACATTTTATGTGATTTGATTTTTTGTCTTAGATTGTTGTATATTCTTTCAGCACTTTAGCATTCAAGAAATGAAACATTCTTGATTTGTTATAGTCAAGATAAATTATTCCTTTAACAATTTCCTGGACAAATGGAACTCAAATTAACCTTTGCAATATTGTAAGTTGTGTTTGTATGTATTTTAAACCTAAAAAATATTTGTACTCAGCAGTATGTTATTATCATTGTTATTTCTGTTTTTTTCTTGAATATCTTTTTTTAATGTGCAATAGTTTTTCTTTATTCCTTAAAATCTTCCTGTAGCATTTCTTATAATGTGGCAAATTATTTCAATCTTCATTTGTTTTTAAATATTCTTAATTCATCTGTATTTTTAAAACTAATTTCTCTGGGAATGTAATTATCAGAGTCTTTTTACATATTTTCTGAGTTACTTTCTCATTGATAGGACAAAATACCTGACACCCACAAGTTAAAGCAGAAAGGTTTATTGTAGCTCACAGTTTGTAGAAGTTTCAGTCCACAGTCAGCGGGCTCCAGGGCAGAGTGGCACATGGCAGAGGGACGTGGCAGAGGAGAAACAGTCCATGGCAAGGAAGGCAGGAGGCAGCAGCAGCACATGGCAGCAGCCAGCCTGCCTTCACTCTTGCCCCTTCTAGTCCACCCAGGCTATGAGCCTATGGATTGGTGCCGCCCACAGCCAGGGTGGGGCTTCCATTATCCAACCCAGAACTACGCTTAACCCATTTAGTTATCTCACACCCTTAATCCAGGCATCACACAGCCAGATCCAGTGGGCTCCAAAAAGCCCCTACCTAGGAGCACCTGAGGCTTCGGGGGAGCATCTAGATCCAAGCCGCAGCACTATTCTCCTGATATTCTAAAGGTGTCATTTCATGTGTTTTTAGCTTTCAGTCTATTCATTAAAGTCTGTGGTCAGACTACTGTTACTTCTTTGAAAATAATGCTTCTGATTTTCTTCAGGTGCTATAACATTTTTATCTTGATTTTTAGCAGTTCTTCTATCAGATGCTCTGTGTGTGTGTGTGTGTGTGTGTGTGTGTGTGTGTGTCTGTCTGTGTGTATCTGTGTTGTTTAAACTTGATTAGGATTTATAGAGCTTCTTAAATCTGTGGTTTAATGTCCTCCATTAACTTTGGGAAATTGGTTATATGTCTTCAAATTCATTTTCATTCTCCCTCTCCCTCTCCTCTCCCTTCCCCTTCCTTCCCCTTTTCTAGAAATCTAAATCTAATGAAACAAACCATTATACCTTACTCTCTAGTCTGTGATTTCATTTTTTTCTTCATCTTTTAGTCTGATTATTCTATCATTATTTGTCTTCTAGTTTACTAATCTTGCCTTCTGTTGTGGCCAGTCTTTTATTAAACTGATCTGTAGAGCTCTTAATTCTAGTTATTTAAATTTTCAGTGTTAGGTGTTTGCTTATTTCACCCTGATATACTAATTGCTCAGTGGAATTATTTATCTTTTTGCTTGACTATATTAAACTACAGTTATTTTAACAACCATGTGTGACAGTGTTGATATATGAATTAATCACTGCCATGGTTTGATTTTTCTACTTAGCTTTTAGTCATTTTATCTTATCTGCTGGTATGAATGATAATTTTTTGGAATGGTAATTCTGATCTAATGTTAGACATACTCCTTGAAAATATGTAGAAATAACCTCAAACCGATGTTATCTTCTTCCACAGGGGATTTATTTTTGCACTTCGTCAGGCAGTTGGAGTTAGGGCATATTGCCGTAATTCATTGTTGGACCAGAAGCTGGGTTTCAGCTGTTGTGAGAGACAGTAAGTCTCTTAGTGTATACCCTCCCTGGGATTCTAACTAGAAACATAGGTTCTTTACCAGGGTCCTTCCTCCTTAGGAGGTCCTGAACTCTCATTTCACATTCCCAATGCCACAAGGATGTTAGGAACTCTGCCCAGACCCCAGTCTCTTTGCCTCTGCTCTCAGCTCATTTTCTTAGTGTCTGATTCTGTGCCACTAGGAATTAGTAAATGGCTTGGAAGAACAGCATCACGGACTATTGGGCTCAGTTCAGTGTGCTTCCTACCCACTGTTCAGAGTGTCTTGGCCTCCTGAGACCTGGTGCCTTGGGAATTCTCCCAAGTGGTTTTGTTCTCTGTGAGCCTTTTTCAAGGTTTTCCATATCTGTGGTTACTGTTATGGGCGAAAAATGCAATAAGCTCTTTGTCCACTACCAAAAATGAAAATCTACCACACAGTGTAAATGTTAGATTTTCTACTGGAAGGATTAAAAGAATGAATACATATGAAAGGAACATATACAGGCTCTGGGACACAGGAAACCTGTAAATGATTTCATTGCACCCTGAGCATACACCAGCATTGGAAGGTGTGTGAGCAAGATCGGTCACAGGCACTCACTGTCGTCTTGGTCATTCGGGGTGAGTCTTTCTAAGCAGTGGTCACTGTCATGGTCCTGAGCACTGTCCCTGTGAACCTCAGTCAGCCCTCTGCCTGCCACGCTTCCACTCAGACTCCTGCCAGCTGAGCCCCGCAGGGACCCCACTTTCTGAGAGGAGGGTGGGCCCGTTTCCTCCTCTCCCACTAAGGACGACACACTTGTGGTGGCGCTCAGCCCTTCTCTCTGGCCATCGCTGGGTTTTCTCTACTAATTCCACTCACTGCCTCATTTCACCTTTTCTCCTGGCAGCGAGGCCAGTGTAGGGGAAAAGGCGGTCAGGGTCACGGGACCGATTTAACTGGGCACTCAGCAGAGTGGGAACTGAGAGAACAGAGCTGGATCCGAGAGGCAGAGGTGAGGAGCAGCCCAATACCAAACCACTCGGCTGTGCTTGGTTCCAGTTTAGAATCTGGGAAAATACTTCTTATGAATCTGTGTGATTTCCCAGTCTCAAAACTAATTCACTGGGAAACATAAAAAATGTAAAGCAGTAGACTTGGGTAGTAATTTTCAGATCATTTGAGTCTAAATGTAGCTTTGAGGATATACAGTTCATAAATTTCCTTCCAGACTTCTTTTTTCTGTGAGAATTTTTCTCCAAACTTATCTGATCAAGGATATCCAGAATCTGTCCATATGTGTGTTTTAGGATCTAGAAACAGTCCTTATTAAAATTATAAGGAACAGAGATGTTGAAGATGATACTGATGGTGATGATGATGACAGTGAATGATAGCAGTCATTACCACCTGCCCAGCACTGAGACATGTTACATGTGTTTCATTGTCTACTGACCAGGGTTCAAGTATCTATTTGTTCTCTTAAGGCTACCACCTTTCTTGTGGTGTTCAACAAAATAGAGTTTGAAATGTAAATATCAATCCTCCCACTCCTGGGCCCCCTGGCCACATGCTCTCACGGCCTTGAGCCTCCTTCTGCACCATGAGGGTGAGGGGGAAGTGTTGTCCCTCAGCACCCTTGGAGACCTGAGCGGGCCAGTGTGTGCAGCACGGTAACTGGCTCATGTGTGGCCGTCTTCCCTTCACTTTTCTCCTGCTATTGGCTGAGATGCTGTTTCCTAGACTAGTCAGGTGGAGAATGTAAAAAACAGAAATATCTAAAAATACAAGAACACGGGATAACAGGAACCACGATGATGTATTGTATACTAGCTTAGCTCTCAGGCAAGGGCTCAGGAAACATGATGCTTTAACACATATATGAATTCTATAAATTCTAATAAATTAATGAATCGTATTCACTCAACAAAAATTACTGAGATTGGGAGACAGTCCTGGGCTTCATGAAACTTGAAATCTAAAGGAAATAAATATTAAATAATTATAACTACTCCTTGAATGCTACCAAGGAGAAATGCAGACGCCATGACCATTTTTTATATCGGGGGGGGGTCAAAGATATTGCACTGAGTAAGTTTAAGGGTTCCAAGAGTGAATAGATGGAAATTTGAGGATGAAAGGAGAAGAAAGGCATTTCAGGAAGAAGAACAGATGAAGGAATACCCAGGTATGGAAAAGGGCTTGGCGTATGTGAGGACACAGAGGAAGGTCCTCTTACCAGCGCCAGACAGGGAGCAGGGAACAGAACTTAGGAACTGAAGGAGCCCATCTCCATGGCACCCTCCTCTCTGCCATAGACCCCAAGGTACAACCCAGCACAGGCAGTGATATGGAGAAAGCGCCTCAATTTCCTCTACACCACGTCTCAGAGTCCTCATTCTCAAGTCCCCAGGCCCACGCCAGTCTTCATTCCCAAAGGTTTAACCTAGCTCCTTCCCTGTTACTCTCCAGGCTATGAGGTTGTTTATTAATCTGAAAAAAACATTCATCACTACAGCTGAAGGTCCACTTGCCTGCCCTAAAGCCTTTGTTCACAAGCTTGTGGGTATACCAGAATTGCCTGGAGAGCTTGGTAAAACCCAAATCCGTGGGTCCCTCTCCCAGAGTGTGTGATTCCTTGAGTTTGAGGTGGGGCTCTTAAATTTGCATTTCTGACAAGTTGCCACATGAGACTCATGCCCCTGCAATGGGTTTCATACTTAGCAATTCACTGGTTTCATGTCATTCTACTTTCTGGAGTTTAAGATTTTCAGTTAGTCCTTAAACACAAAGCAAAAGGTTCAGGGAGGGCCCAAAGGAGAAAAATCCTAAAATCAAAACTGGACCTTGTGGGTAACTGCTACATTGACCTAAAGGAGCAACCCCTTTTGTGGATACGACTTACCTTAGACATCTTCCCAGTACTTAGCACGTAGTAGGTACCAAACACATGTTTATGAAGTAAATTGATCAGTGAAGAAATCATAGAATGGATCTAGCTTAGTAATCTAAGAAGTAGGTTTCATTTATTATCCTTTGGAAAGCTCTCATGATTCCTTTCAGGCTAAAAGACCAATTCTAGGACAATAAATTATTGTCATTCTCTTGGAATGCAGCCCCAGAAATTGCAGAGTCAAGATAATGCTTGTATTTTAAGTACTTACTTGGATTAAAAGCTGGAATGCTAACAGGATTACAAAATGCCAAGTTTGCTGAGTCTCAAATTGTTTATGCTCATGTTTGGTTCAGAGTTCTTTCATCAATCAGTACATTTCTGTTTCTAATTACAGTCTTAATTTTTTGACACCTGCACATGCATTCTCAGTAATGGCTCAGTAATTTGCACAGGTATAATATAACTGAAACGAGGCTCATAACCACTGGTACGTCACCTACACCAAATGTCTCATGAATTCAAAGGTACGGTACCTCCATTCGTATTATGATGCAGAAAATCGTCTGCTGTTTTCCCCATTTTCACTCCCACAATGTTGTAAAACATTTTTAATAAACAACTTGGCTCATTTCAGACATATGAAGTTTCAGTAGATGATGCAACATAATTTTCATTTATGATTCTTTATTTGTTTTACTTGGAATCTCCAAAATTGGATAAAGAAAAAGAAACATGTACAGGATTACTGCAGTTCTCCAAAATATAATATGTGCAATCTGGAAGTATATTGCTATCACCAGTCAAATGAAGTACAGACTCATCCTTGGAGTTTGGAGCTGACTGTGATGTGAGCCATTCATCAAACCTCAGATGTGGCCCACACAGTGGCTCACAAGCCAGAGCCTTCAGTAGATTATATTGAGCCAACCTGAAGAATTCTGAGCCCAGCTTTTACCTTGGACCTTGAGCCAAGCTGACACCTGTAAAACTGCAGGTGATTTCCCTATAAGATATAACTAGAGTCCTAGGTAGGAAAAAAAAAAAGTCATGTAAGTATCAGCTAACAATATTGTTTGCCCTGGATACCCTTCTTTACCCCGCTCTCTGCTGAGATTGAATTGATTCAGATGGTTGGGGTCAAAATGATTTGTCATTTTTTAATGTGCAGCACTAAAGATGATCCTGGTCTTCACACTGTTTATTCTCCACTAAACAGAAAACTTGGGGGCCCTGAACGATGTATGTGAATATTGTTGCAAGAGTGCATTCAGTTAGGGGTGCTCACTGCCAGGGGGCACACTCCACATGTGTCATGCTGCTAGGCACCCAGGAGGGCTGTGGCTGGGCCAGACCCTGTGCTTCCTCCCACAAAAAATAAAGAAAAACTTTATGTTAGTATGAACATTAATTCCTTAAAAAAAAAAAAACTCATGTAATTTTAAATGCTAATATGCCTATGGTTAATTAAGAAGCCAAAATAGGCTGTAAGCTTGGTGAGCTCAAAGAACAGGAAGCATGAGATCAGTACACTTCTGCTCATGGTTAGCTATTTGCGAACCAGCTGATAATGTGCAAAATTAAGATTTCGTAAGTGGCATTTTAAATGAATGGTTAATGGCTGAAGATTAATTAAACAGTCAGAGTTGCTGATGAAAAGCTGCTAGAAATTATGTTTATAGGCCAGTCAAATGCATGCTGAAGCTGAAATTCTGATGGAGCGTGACCTTTCTGTTTACCAAGAGCATTTTAGCCAAGGGCCGGCTCAAGGAGGGAAACCCGTACCGCTCCACACACACGGAGCTGTGGCAATGGCTCCAGGGACTTTCCCTCTGAGTGAAAGCTGCCAAGTAGGAAAATGGGCAGGAAACTGTATGATCGAAAGAATCTTCAGTAAAATCTTTCTTCCGGGCAACCAGGTATGTTTTCTTTCCTACCTGCGTGCTGCATAGTTCTCAGAGTAGGCAGAACCCGTGGGGTCAGAAAACGCTACGCTGTCACGCTGTAGAGGAGACAAAGAGTTGCTTTACAGTGCGTTCGACCTGTGGCGGGCATTTCTCAGGTCTCTGATTCCTGGTGGTGAAAACATGGGTTCTTTGTGTCTGACTCTGTTCTACACTTTGTGTCCAGCACTACACCTTGTTCATAGGTAATGCTGCAAAAAAATATTTTTAAAAAATTAGCTTGTCGTAGCTTAACTCGATAAATACTGAGTAGACTAATGAACAGCTGCTTTCTTGAAAGGGGGTTACTAGAGTAGAGCAAAGCCTTCTTTAAATGCCTCTCCACCTACCCAGTGAACAGCTGCCCTGCCCAGCGCCAATGGAAGTGCAGTGGCAGGTCCCAGCCTTCGGAGCCGAAGTGTAGTGGAGGTGATAAAGCATGCCAGCAGATTCATCACAGCCATGGCAACTGTAATTTAGGGCAGCTGGAGAGAAGGGTTCCAAACCCCATGATAAAGATAATAAGAAGTGTGTTTTCCTATAAATTGCAAGACAGTTGATCCTAGCTATTGAAAAACTGAAAAATCATAAAGATGAAAAAATATATGTATCCATTTTAGTCCACTGAGTTCACTCCCCTGCTTCCAGGCAGAAGACCGAATCATGCAGGCCAGACAGTTGAGACTGAGTTAAAAGTTCCCTAGAGAGGGAGACCCTGCAGCCTCCCTTGGTAGCCTGTTCAAGCTTTAATCACCCTCCTAATCAAGAAGTTAATCCTATTTCCTCTCCTCCAACCTTCTTGGGGTTCCTGGAACCTATAAAATGCCCAGGAGACTCCTTGAAAGCCTTACAAAGTTAATTAGTCAATGCCGGGCTGCTCTGGGTTCAACACTGCCCTGCAATGTTGACGCTCTGGGCCTGCGCGACAGTGGTGGTGCGATTTCCTTATATCTCAGAGAAGTCAGAAGTTTTTTTCCAGGGCGAAAGGGAAAGACAGCTACTGACTGCAGCATGTTGCGGAAGTTGTTTTACTGTGCATATTTAGTAAAATACAACTGAAAGTTGATTACATGTCATGTAATTCAGAAACAAAACAGCAGTATTTTGATAAGAAATTAAATGATGAATTAATAATACAATAACAAATACCGAGCATCACTGACACTTCACAGTTGCTAGGCACGTACGAACTGCTTTGCGTGTGTCATTAATCCTTCTGATGCGCTGGTCAGACAGCACCCCTAGTTACTCCCCAGGTACAGATGGGGAGGCTGAGTTGCAGGCAGGGCTGGGGACCAGCCCAATGCCATGGGACGAACCCAGCGCACTCAACCCAGAGCCTCAACACTTAACCACTGTGCCGTTGATGAGTACATTCTTTGTAAAAACTACTCTCCGTCCCATGAAGTTCTCTTTCATTGTCTGCATTCCTTTCTCCCCGTGTGTATGCAATCCAAGTCTGAGAACTTTCTCTGTGGAAAGTACCAGCAGCTGGCGGAGGACAGTCCCCAGGCCAGCTCTCACCACGATTACGGGCAGTTGAGGGCCAAATACGCACTGCTTTCAGAAAGATGGTAGGCATTCACTTTAGGAACACTGACGATTTTTCGTTCAGGCCTTTTGCAGTCGTGTAAAAGTAAAACGATGCAAAAGGAAAGAAAAGAGGTACTTCTGGGAGGAAAAGCCGCCCCCGCGAAGGAGGAAGATGAAAACCTGTTTGCAGATGTCACATGCATCTGGGGAGCCTCGATGTCCAATAATTGTGGCTAAAAGCTGCATTAATTGACCAGTGATGGGTTGAAAGCTGCCTCCAGCCAGGATCCACCACTCTGGCGCTCTTTCATGAGCAGAGTGAGAAGCAGGAGGAGGTCGGCTTCCATGGGGCTCTCCCTACAGAAACGCAGCAGCTGTGGCAGGGAAGCTATTTCCGCAGAGGTTCAGAACCTGCAGCATTTCCAGCCCATGCACTCAGATCATCTGGGGATCATGTTAAAAAGCAGATTTTGACTCCAGGTCTGGGATGGGGCCTGCGGTTCTGCATTTCTCATAAGCTCCAGGTGACATTCACACCTCTGGCCCAGGGACCACACTGTGATGACCACGGACTGGGCCTTGAGTAAAGCAGTGCTTAATTGCCATTGACGTTTAAAAATCACTTGAAGTAAGTGTGCAGCAGATCTTCTGGTTTCAGCCATCATCTCTTCATGCTGGGGAGACAGGAGCAGAGTGATTCCTGCACAAACCAGAGTATGCTTGGAGCTGCTGGCTCTGCTCCCCAAGATGGAGGGTGGCTTGCTTTCTGTTTTCCTTGTCTTGCAAACACTGCTGTTTGCATCCTCGGACCTCCACTGCACTGGAAACATCCCTTGCACCTTCAGCAATGTGCTCTGTCTCTGCCATGGAGCAGGCACAGATTTGAATTTCTTTCCTCGAGCTCTGCTCCTGCCCTGTCAAGACGTCTTAGCAGTGTGAACAAGTAACCTGCTTTTCCCACCACGCCCTAGTCAACTGAGCCTCAGTGGCTCTGTGTAGTCCATCTTTTGATTTCATTCCAATCGTACTATAAAGATAGCTCTGCCCTCATCTTGTGGCTTCCTGTTACTTTACACACTGCATTTACTTCTCTGATACCTGTGTCATTCTCCTTCATCTCTATCCTAAACAAGCACAGATTTAGGGTACTTCCTTTGAAGTTTTGTCTAAGGCAGTGCCTCAGGTTGAACTGCTCAGATTTTTTGTTTAACAACAACAAAAACAATAAAATTGACACCAGTGGCACCGTCTGTAACCTGGGGAAATGTGTGAAAACAAAATTTTTTCTGTGTGGTCAGGGTAGCAGCTGTATATTAGCTACTGCCACTGGATTGTGTAAGTAGAAAGATGTCCCCAGTGCATGTGACTTTCTTCTCCCTGCAGAAAATATTCAGACTCTAGAACAGAACCACTGTGTCTAGGCTGGAACCGGGGCTTTTGAGTCAGAGCATCTCTCTTGGAGCAAACTGCATTGTGACCCCTGCCTATCATTTATCATTTGTATAGCTTCATTTAAAAGGCTGAATTAATGTTTAATGTACTTTAACCCAATATATGCAGAATATATTTTCAAGATGCCTTCAAAACAATTATAGACCTAATTTACATGCCCTTTTCTTCACACCAGGCCTGCACGATCTGGCATGCATTCTGCGTCTGTAGCAAGGCTCAGTTTGGACCAGCTACCTTTAGTGCTTCGTGGTCGTGTCTGGCTGTTGTTTGCAGACTGGACCTATTCCCAGTGGTGGCTGACGATTTCCATACACTGGGTTCAGTGTAGCACGAAGCCCCTCTCTTTTATGGTAGCTGCTTTGGCAGAAAGATTTCCTTAAGTCAGATGCCCCTGGACAAGCTCTGGGGTCTTTCCCTCCTCAGCTTTACAGGCCGCAGAAAGGGGAAGATACGTAGCTACTCAGTCCTGTCCCAGGGAACGGACGACTCTCTCGGCCCTACCTTTATCCGGTCTAGAGAAACGTTCCCTGCCTTAGGTGCCAGCGGCTGGATGGTGTGCTCACCTCCCAGCAGGCTCAGCTAGACCAGGCCCAGGTCTGATTGCATCCCAGATCTACTTTTGCTCTGCCAGAAGGAAGACAAGGCCAGTGGGATACAGAGGAACAAATCTGGAACAAATCTGGATTGCTGCCATGTGTGGTACTTCTGTGTCGTCACAGTTTAAATAAGAAACGTCCTGCCAAGACTCCCGTGCTCAGGGCTCGTTTCTGATTCAGCAGTGCTCCACCACAGCGGCCGGCCGGAGAGACAACCGTGTCCTGAGAGTAACCGCCTTGTCAGCCAGGACTGCGTAGCAAAGGGCTAGGGGCCGTGGGAGGAAGTGCACTGACCAGGCGGTGCCCGGAGGCTGAGCTGGCCCGGCCCCGCCCTCTGCGCGCCCCCTTCTGCCTGCTTCCCGGCTGCCCTGAGGCAAGCCGCTGGCCTGCGCCATGCCCATCTGCCCGATGCTGCTGTCTCACGAGGCCCGGAAGCCAGTGCCCATGGACTGAAACCCCAAAGCCGTGAGCCAAAATACCCCTGCGCTCTCTTAAACTCTCCACCAGACAGAAAGCTGACTTTCACGCACAGGAAGCCTTGGCAACCGGTCAGGTGCATGTGACTAACTACAGCATTGCACTAACGCACGTTCCGTGTGGTGACGAGCCTTTCCTTTCTGTTAGCCTACAGGAGCTGGCACTGCCTCAGTCAGAGGCTTCTCTCCTTTTATAGTGGCACTGAATCCCTCATCTTTTCAAGACTTTATGTCTCTAGAAGTTGATGCAGTAACCGACTGGGTCCTCAATTCATTAGTTTCCATTTATAATTCAGGTCTTTCTTTTACGTTTGGATGCTGGGCGGGTCACTGCTCCCTACGAAGCTAAGGGCTCTTCTCCAGGTTGCACTGCCTGCCAGCCACGTGCCCGGTCCATGCCCGCCTCCACCCCCCTCCTGGCGTCAGGGGAGCAGTCCATCTCGATCTGTGCCCTACCTTTCCCAGTAAGCCGGCTGCATCCTCCATGTCGCGTCCAACATTCCTTGAGTGCGTTTTTTCTTTCTTTTTTGTGGAACTGGGTGCTGAGCACAGGGCCTTCACATTAAACTACATCCCCAACCCTTTTTATACTTTATATTTTGAGATAAAGTCTCACTAAGTCACTGCATTAGCCACGCTGGGCTCAAACTTGTGATTCTCCTGCCTCAGCCTCCCAGAGTGCTGGGATTGGAGGCCCACTCTGTGACACCCGGCTTGAATGCTTCCTCTGATGCATAGTGCTTTCCCAGTGGCATTCTGCACAAATCCAGGCCAGGCTCAGTTTGAGTGTCCCAGTGACTACGGTGGGACCATCACTCACTTCTGTGCAGTTCCTTGCACAAATGACCCTCAAAACATACTTCTATTTGGTTCTCTTCTTGCTGAACACTAGCCATCCTCAGTGTTCTAAAGAACCTGACCCTGGCAGTGTGACTGAAAACCACTGTTTAATGCATCCCACCCCGAGGGATCCATGTAGGCGGCTACTACAGAGGACCGTGCTCGATGGGTGCTGTTAGTTGCTTGTTTCCTCTACCAGGTCTAGACACAGGCACTCTACTTTATTCCAATCCTAGCACAGTCTTTAAAGCCTTGGATGCCACATAAATATGTGTTAAATGAATGAATGAGTCCTTAGCTGTGAGATTTCAAGGTGGCCCTACTTGCTGGCCCCAGGGGTGGACTGGCCTGCCTCTCAGCCTGAAAGCCTGGTCTGGGCTCCCAACCAGCAGAGCCCCACCCTGGTTCCTCTTTCCTCTGATCTGCTGGGATTCTTGGTTCCAGCCGCCTTGTTCGTCTCTTTGTCCTTGGTTCTCAGGACAGCTCCGTGGATCTCTCAGCTGTTCTGCCGCAGGCACTTCCGAGCCGTCCCCCTAAATGAAAGACTCGCCCAGAGCACAGCCCATCCTCATCCCCTGTCTCGCAGTCTGGTCTCTGCTTCCTAAAGGACACAGCTGGAATTTATTGTTCAAAAGCTGTGCCTCCCAGTATGATGCTGTATCAAGAGAAAAAGCTCTGCTCGGCCTTTTGTAAATCTTTTTCCCACACCTTGTATTTATCACTGACTCCTGGTGACAATCTCTAACCATCTCTACTGTTACCCTCTGGGGAATTTTGCTTGAAATTGGTGTCGAACATATTTTTTTTTTTAGATTTTCTAGAATTTGCTTTATTCCTTTTAAAACACATTGAACCATTACATCCTAACCCCCATCAGCAGTGGGCACACCTAGTACCCTTGAGTAGCCCATAGGAACCAGCTACCAAGTGTCCCGGATGGTCCTCTCCTCCTCGCCCCTTCTCTCCTCCCCCTCCCCCGTCCTCCCTTCTCTTTCCCTTCCCTCCCCTTCCCTGCTTTCTCCCTTCCTTCCTTTCTCTCCCTCTCCATCCCCCTTTCTCTCCTACATTCTTTTCTGTCTACTCTGTCTTCCCTTGATGGAGATGTCAGATGATTTACTTAACATATCTGTGCATCTTTTCTCATCTACAAAGACAGGAAGGTGGGACTAAGTGATTTCAGTGTTTCTTCTAGTTCCCAAATTATATGGTTCCACAATTGTTTAATGGAAGCAAAATACAAGTTCCTGTTGCTCTGCCTTTTCTCTGGTGCTGTTATCATGTCAAAGCATTCCCTCCCACGGTGCCCACGCTCCACGGTGCCCACGCTCGCTTGTTCCTCTTCGAAGTAGTTTTAACAATTAAATTTAAAGAATCTTTAATGTCATTTTCACTTGCTTTATAACCCCTTGGCTCCCTCTAACTTTTGCTCAGCTTCATACCTCTTTGTGGACTTGCTTGTACCCACAGTGCCCATCACTCCCAAACTCCCTCAGCCTACCCTGCAGGACAGTTAACCCTCACCCCAGGTTTCAGGAATTAGGACATTTGTCCTCAGTCTCCCCAGACACTTTCACTAGAAATTGCTTTTCCCTATGTAGATGGACCCATCCTTGGATAATGAAAAATTGTGCTGTAAGATTTATAAAAGCTTTTGGAGGTGTGTGTGTACATGTGACCCTTAGGTTGTGATTTTTTTCCTTACTACAATTTAATATTGAAATTTGTAATTATGCCATTTTAAACCTCATTTGCTGCTGCAGAAATGCCCCTTAAATAATTAAGGAGGTTCTCTTTCATGTGTTCATAATATCAGAATCTTTAAAGGAGGCATGAGGGTTACGGAAGAGAGAGACGTAGGCGGTCACTGTCCGTATTTCCAGGACAAAAGCCCCTCTGGCCTAAAACCTGCCGAAGATCTATAAAACATAATGAAGTTTCCAACAAATGTGGCCCCTGCCCTCCAGCTGTTTAGAGGGGCCTTTGTGAGATAAAGTGGAAAAAGTGATGCCTGGATATAGAAAGCATATAAAATGTTATGAAAAATAGTATGAAGCTTAGAACAGAATCAGAGAAATCCTTAAATAGCACCATGATCTACATGGTGACATGGAAGTGCATCTTAGAAAAAGTCTGTAGTGATTTTCCCAGCGCAGAAATGAGGTGACAGGCATCAAGAAAGATAAGTGATCCCTGCAATTGTCCTCTGACAAGCTGCAAGTGTGTCCTCACTTGCAGCCTTCCTTTCGGAGCCTGCCAGCGGGGTTCTAGTCTGTCTCTATGGGTGGACACGTGATGAAGTTGGTTGTCAAAGTGAATTCCAAACGTTAGGATTCACCAGGAAAGCCTCAGGGTAAAGCTTTCTAGATTTCTCTTTAGATCCACGGAGAAACTCATGCTTTATTATTCTCCATTCACTGTTTGTAACCAGAGCTATTTTTCACATTGATGTATTTCTCTTTTTTATATTCTGCACACATTTTTTTTAAGTTAAACACACTGGCTTTAAAAAGTCATTATCAGGGTAAATCCACTTTCTGTATTTAAAAACATTTATATGAGACGCTCACTAGAAAATACTTTTCCTACAAACTGGACCCAACAATGACATTTGAAGCAGCTTACTGTATTGTCCGTTTCTGTGTCACGTGACATGAAATTCTATTTTGAACCGGGCTGTCACAGATAATTTCTGCTCATAAAATACATCTAGGGACAGCTTTCAAATGGAGTTGTCACTTTTTCTTTAGCAGACAAGGACTTCCCATTGTTGTCAAACCCTCTTTAGAAAAGCATCACTAAGGCAGTGGTCCCCATCCCACGGAAGCGCGACCGTCCCGCAGCCCACTGAGAGCAAGGATGAGCAGGGCCAGGTTCTGCGGGGCGCCGTGGCTTGGGGACCCCTGGGGCTGGGCCCAGCAGCCAGCGATGCACTCGCCCCTGGGGCTTAGGTCTCTCCCACCTGTGCCGGTTTCCGAGCGGCGTAAATAGACAGAGGCTCTCTGAGGGCAGCCTGGGCCCGGGAACCGTGAGGCTCTGAGCTATCCGCCATTCATAAAGTCATTAAGGGTTAAAGAAACGACTAAACCTTCTCTAGATTTGCACGCACTCATGCATGTGTGCACGCACACACACTATCTTTTGTGTCTCTCAAAGTTGTGCTAATTTTCTTCAGAATAAGGCCATGACATTTGTGTTTTCAAAAATTAGTAGAATAGCATAGTAATTTGTGTCCATTGTTACAACAGTGGGCTTTTTGTGTTTAGACAGGAGCCATCATGTTGAATTTTGTGGTCATATTATATGTATCATCTCTGACATGTGATGCTATAAATATAAAAGATGATATGATATATATTTTACAAGAAGGGGCTGAAAATTTCATTGATGTCTATGTATTTTCTCTCTTATACCTTTTCCTGTTAAACTCCCAAGAAATAATATTTTGTTCTTAAACTTACTTGATGCTTAATGCCTAGAAACAGAGGCCAGCTGGTACAAAGCAAGCTGCCCAGAAGTGACCCTCACAGCCTTCAGCTTCGTAGAAAACACTTGAGCCCCACTGTCACCAACTGAGGGTGTGGGCAGCAAGGGGAGGTGAGTGCTAGGCATCATTCCGGTCCTAGCAACCTGTTTTTCTCAGCAGTGGCAAGGAGTACAACTGAGGACAGGAGCCTGGTACCCAGGAGATGACAAGGACAGGAATGAACAGAAAAACCAGTAATCATTTGGATTGCAGGGACAATGGCAACTGATGTCTAAAAATAAGATGGGCGTGATGGCACACACCTGTAATCCATTTCTAAAATGAAACTATAAATGTTGTAAGCCCAGGAGGCTGAGGCAAGAGGATAGCATTAAGTTCAAGGCCAGCCTGAGCTACACAAGTGAGTTCAAGGCCAGTTTGGACTACATAGTGAGACCTTGTCTCAAAAAAAAAATAAAAAATAAAAAATAAAAAAAATAAAAGACATTGAAAAAAGCAAAAGCTATAGTGGCCCAATAGAGCCAGAGCTTGGAATTTTATGCATGGTAGCAATTCATTGGAAGCTTGTGAAACGAGCTCTGAGTTGGGAAATCTCTCATGAAACATTTGCCACTGTGTATTTGACATGTCGTTGTCCACTATCATATGCAGGGATCATTTTCACCTGTTAGACCTCTGCACCCTCTCCTCCTCCCCTTCATAAACTTAGCACACTACCCACTCTCTCTTCTGCCTTTGTGGATCAGTGTGACAAATACAAATAAACTTAAAATTCTATTTATGACTCGGACAACAAACAGGTAATGAGATTCTGCATTATGGTGGCTGTCACTTCCTGTTTCAGCCCTCTTGTGTCTAAATGTTAGCTCTCTTATTAAGCTCCATTAGAGAATTTTACAATCCCAAATTATTTATGTGCTCCTGGTTTTCTGCTGCCTGGAAGTAGGACACATCTCACCCATTAATGTGGGTGATACCTCACACTGTTGCAAAGAGCTAAAATAAAAATCAGCAGGAAGGTAGCATGTACTAGCTGAAATGCTTTTTCCCTATATAATTCCCAATATAAAGTTTAATCCGATTCTCTCTAAATTTGAGATCCAACCTGTCATTTATGAATGAAAAATATCTTTTTCTTTGTTAAATTTAAAGGACTGTCATGCACACTGTCAAATTATACAGTTGTAAACTTAACCTTTAACCTCATTTACGTTCCCCCGTTAAATAGCTTTCATGTTATGTTAAACTTACAGTAATTTATATGTATAGCTTTACTTATGGTTTATACAATACTTTTACATACATGTTCCCATTTCATGTGCACCTGGTAATAAGGAAACTTAGTAGTAAAGGCAAATAAGAAAGCTGGATCTAATAAAAGAAAAATCTTTCAAAAAGCCATTCATTTAGAAATATGAAGTTTCTACCTTAGTTTAGCTAGTTGTAGCTCTCATGATATGTACTTAATGTATTTTTGTTACTTAAGAATAGATACACTTTTATCTTCTCAATTTTCTTGGAGTATTTTCAATTAAATTACCAAAAAGTTAAGGGAGGAAAAATATCATCAATTATTTCACAATTTAGAGTTCGGCCCTAATACTATTTTAGAATATTTTCATCCAGTTTCTATCTGTGTCTATCTTATTTTTCCATGTTTATCACTATAAATAAAACGTACCATTTGTATGTGTGTACAGTACTAACACACAGAAGTAATATCTACGAACATACATTAAGTTTGATATATTGTCCTTTTACCATTATATTGTAATTGTTCTTCTGCTAATGAATCTTTTCAAAGCTATCACTTGAAAAGTTTCCAGAAAGCGTTACTGTGCAGCTATACCCTGATATGTGTGACCGTTCCTGGGCCCCTGGGTGTTCCCAAAGTCTCAGAGCCCCAAGCTGTCACCTTATGGGCCCCTCTGTAGAACATTTTCCCACATGGCCTAGATTATTTCCTTAGCAGTCCTGGAATGGAAAGATTGAATCAAGCCCTGGAGCATATTGCCAGCAATTCCCTTTAAACAACCGAAAGAAATGATGCTCCACCTGCAGCGTACTAGGGAGCGCATTTCCATCCTATTCCCACCACATCAAGTGTTCTAATCACTTTCTCCCCTTAAGTCACGCAGCCCTAAATTATGCTAGTTTACCTTTTGCCTCAGCATTGGTGCGTTATCAGTGAGAACAGTTTTTGGAACCAACTTCTGCTTCATCCCACAGCAGATCTATGTGTATTTATCGAGGCATATTTGGATGCGGGTTTAATAATCCTCTTGAGAAAAGAATGCATGATTGCACACCTGGGCCTTTTTATGCACTGAACCAAGCCATATCTATTGAATCTTGTTTAATTGACTCGCCCTTCCCCCCCATAGAATAACATCCCTTTGAATAAGCAGTATTGAAAACACTAAGACCCTCACAGTAGATAGTGAAAGAAATGTCACTTCAGGGTCTGGACATTGCTATGACAACCCAGGCTCTATCTGTCACCATTCCCATCAGCATATGTTGCAGAAGAAACCCCTCTGCAGTGTTTAATCTGAGAATTTTAATATTAAATACATATTTGACATTGAAAGCTCACACCCTATTTGCTGTTGTGAGGCACAGATGATAGACAGTTAAGGTGGTCTCTTTTTATAGTCCATTTCTGAAATGAAACTATAAATTTCAAAGCTGGACCTCATCACTGTAGAGAGAAAAGCTCTTCTAGCCTATTGTTGAAATACAGTGTTTGGTCAGATTTATGAGGTCCAGATTCAGGAAGATCATTTGCCAAGCACTTAAGACTGGTTTTGCTGCCCTTTGCTTTTCTTCCCCTCTGCAAATACATATCGGAGGGCAAAACCATTAGAAAAGAAAAATTATCAAGAACCTAGTAGATCAATACAGATGTCAGCCCAAGGAATGAAAAGATTCTAAGCATTTAGTGTGAATAGCATCAAGTACACAAATCTGCTTTTTGGTGATAGACATATTGTTTGCTTCTGAAAATGAAGTGGGCATCATGTTTGTCTTAATAGTCAAAAGCCTGTGATTGGGAGCAGCATTTTGAATTTATTCTTATAATACAAGTCCTCTCCAGTGTGCTTCCAGGAGTCTTTTTGAAGTTCCATGATATGACAAGCTCTGTGATTTGGTCATATTCCATTTAGCTTGTTTTATTGCTGTTAATTTTACACAGAAAAATAGATTCTCTGAAACTTATGATCACAGTAGCTGTCAAGTGGTTGAAAATGAAGAAAACCACCAGACAGTGTCAGATTTATTAAATGTTCTAGAAGGACCAAATTAATGCAGTTCTTTGTCTTTGAAAGGTTCAGTGTCCACAAGCTGGATTTATCCTAATGGACAAGCGGTGGAAGGAACGATTGTCAATTAGCCCTCTCTTTAGCCAGACGACAAGGCGTTGGAACCGTGTTGAGTGAACCACCAGTGCTCCTAGCCAGACCTCCAATTTGTTCATTTTGACTGCAAATGACTTAATTTAACATTTTTCTAACAAATGCATTAGGTGGAATGGTGAAGTTTTCTTTTTTTATTTTTTTCTTGAAAGAATCACCAGTCTAAAACCATATTAAGTGAGCTTCTCACTCCATTTGTTTTCAATCACAACCTTTAATGCATGAATTTCAGAGCAGCCTATTACTCTCCCAAGTCCTGAACTGCAGCAGTGAGTGTGGAATAGAAAGTTTCTGTGCTATGTCTACTAGGCTTCTGCTGAGTTTAAACATTTTTCATATGCATGGCACTCTCCTACGCAGAATGACCTTGCCTGTGGTCCTTCTTTTTTTGTTTAAACAAGAAAAATGAATTTTGCATTATCCTCTTATTAGAGGTACAGTGTGCAAAAGTGAAGTTTTGGTTCACACATGAACCATTTCTTGCTCCCTGAGACACAGGTATCATTTATCAAATTTATTAACAGTAAAAGTGTATCCCCTAAATATGCAATTTTTTTTACTTTTTTGTCTCAAAAATATCAACCTTTTACTTTGTATAGTCTGGCCTGTGATGAAAACATCTGTTGCTTGTCTGTGGCAATTATGCCTTCTCAGTTCTTTACATTTGTGGGTGGATTTCGAGTTGGTTCCGTGTGAAAATGCACTTCAAAGAAAATTCAGCAACTGGGTCTGGCTTTGTGTTGTTCAGCTTGCACTTTCAAGCTTTGGTATGAAGCTTGGAGGAGTCCGTCCTGGACCCTGCAGACACTTACTTTGGTACTTGCACAGCACTTCCCCTGTGTAGAACGAGGCACACGCTTCGGGTTATTACATAGTTATCTACGATGTTTTATGAGTGGATAAGCACACCAACTCAGAATCTGGCTTGTATACTTTTACAGCAAGTCTGTGAATATTCTCTTTGGTACAGAGCAGCGGATGTGTATGGAAGCATTGCTCCTGAATTTTTCATAGCTGCTCTCTCTTTGCCATTCTAGTTGCTGTCTCCCACAAAATTTGAGTCATACCTCAACTGTACAAATCCTTTTTTAATGTGCAGTTGCCTGGAAGTGTGCAGTTGTGGAATATGTCTAAATGTCTCTTGTAAAGAAATTGGAGGCATTGGTTTTAACAAAGCAGTAAAATGGCTATAGCAAAGAGCGTTCCGGAGGTAAGCAGATGTCCCTTCTTGTTGTTGGACTTCTGCCGTGTTAAAAAAAAAAAAAAAATCAGTGTATAACTCTAGTCTTTTCTCTTGTTCTTGTGTCTAGGGAAGAAAAAAGGAAGGAATTCATTTTTACGGTTGCTAAGATTTCAGTGCAGACCTCTGTAGTATGAGAAACAATATCTGGCTTATCACCTGAATTACCACTGCCAAACTACGAGTGTGCTTGCAGCAGGGTGAGCGTGTTCATGAAATAGGCAAAAAGGAAAATCATGTGCATGAATGATTCTTGATTTTTTAAGAGAAAATTTGGAATTTTCTCCTTGGGCCTTGACACAAAAACCAGACCTTTACATGTGATGAGCACTCACTAAATGTCTTTTGGTGATGGTTGATTGTCCTTCAGTACCATGAATGCCCCAAACCAGAGCCAGACTTGGGGAGGAGGAATACACAGCCAGGAGAGATTGAGGTGGGCATCCCATTCCTCCTCTCCAGGCCTCACCGGCAGTTCAAGGCCCTCGCGTTCTGCAGCTTTGCCTTCTGCTGTGTAACTGGTCAACGCACCCTAACTCACATACACTTGAATGTCTTTCCGGGCCACTTGTCTCTTGATGGAGATCAAGGCCTGGAACCAGAGACTCAGGTTAATGTTTTTGCATCAGTCTAGAGGCAGTCAGTCTAGAGGTACCACAGGCTCCCCAGTTACCCTGAACAGCCGTCTATGAATCCTTCCTCCCTTGTCCCTGAGTCCCTTTACTAGACTTAGTTTCTCCTAAAAATATTGTTCAGAGCACTTCAAAGTGTGGGTTGTTGGATTCTAAACCCAGAGATTTGGGTTGAGTGGGTTTTCATGGCTTTCTGAATCCTCTGCTAGACTGACTTCCTAGGCAATGAGCGTGTGCTCTCCCTAACAACACAGTTCATTTTCTCTTGCCCAGAGCTGGACTTGACTAAACAATACAGAAAATGCCTTTGATTTTACTGCATAAGCAATGTAATATTTCCACTTGGCAGTTCTCCCTTTCTCCCTGCCCAAGATTTTAGCTACCTCTGCAGAGTGCTAGCAAGTGATATGCTTGTTAGAAAACTGTATTAATCAGAGTAGAGTGCTATTTGGCAGTTAGATTCTAATGAGGATGAGGAGCTAAAATTTAATTGAAAACTAAAGGTCAACAAATGGTGCTGGCCTTCCTTCTTTATGCCTTGAGCTTGGATATTCACAGTTTCCAGTCAGTTTCATCTAGAGGATACATGCTATATTTAGTATGAAACAGCATGGAAAAGGTTTCCAATAACACCATTTCAGCACACATCTCTTCCATGAGCATTAATAAGCAAAGCACAGTACTGCTTGGCTAGACAATTCTTATGGGCACAGACGGCACTAAGACGTTACAGTGGCTGCTGGCTGAGAACAGGCCATGCGGCCATTTCACAGTGGGGAGAGTAAACTTCAAGCACTTCCCGAAATGTCTTTAAACAGTGAAGTATCTGGGCAGTACTTGGAAGTGGCAGAAGACCTTGTGTTAAGTACTTGGGGTGCGCAGTTTAGCCGCTGGGGAAAGCAAAATGGAAAGGGGACGCATTCTGTGGGTGGCACCAGAGTGCCGTCCAGTGATGGGGATGCCGTTGCATCCTGCAGACCCCACCCCACCTGAGCTTGGACAGTGCTGTCCTCTCCCACGCTCTGCGCTCTCAGTCTCGGCACATCTTCTGAGATGGCCTTCTCGTTTCTGGTTCTGACAAACCTTATGAATCAGACCCATTCTTGGGGAGGACACTGTGCCAAGTCCCACAGAAGGCACAAGAATAATTGAACTCGCATCACTTAGGCATTCCTGGGGCTTAGGAAAGCTTTACACGGTATCTAAGACAAACCAACAATCACCACGCCATGAAGACGAAGGTAAGAACCACGAGTACAAAGTAGGGTGGGAATTCCAAGGCAGAACGAAGTGACTTCCACAGGAGGGTTCTTAGGACAGTGTCTGAATTAGCTTGTTGGTTCCTCTCCATTGTTATCACGGCTGCCCCTTCAGGCCAGCCACGGTCACATTTCATTTGCTGTCACAGAAGAGCCAGAGTAATGTTCTAAAAAGTTAAACCAGAGCATAGCGCTTCCTCACTTAAAATCCACCTTGGACTCATTTCACGTTCGAGTGCAGGGCCACGAGCTCCTGCTCCGGCCAGTTAGACCTGTCACCTGCCCCTCTCGCTGGTGAGCGCGAAGCTCCAGCAACGGACGCTCCTTCTGCCTCCTGCACTCGTGGTCTTCACTCTGTGCCCAGCGTGCTGGTTCTGCTTGTGTGCGCTCTCCCGAATGTTCTTCATGGAGACGCTTCCAGATGAGTCCTTAATCCAGACCTTAGCTTGAGAGACAGAGACGCTATTCTTGACTATTCAGTCTAAAGTGACACCCAGTCAGTGTCATATCATGAAACCGTGTGGTAAGGGTCCAGTAGCACTGCCCTCTGCTTGATATTTTTTCCATTGGTTTCGTATTCTCTCTCCCTGAACATGCAGGAGAAGGACCCTCATGGCTCCGGGTGCCTGATGCCAAACCTATGCTGGCTGGTCTGTGGCAGGCACTTACTGAGTATGTGCTGAGTGAGTGGCAGGCTGGTGAAGGGTGTCATAGGGAGAGAGTCATTCCTCCAGGTGGTATGCAAGGCCCTAGCCCTGGAAACAGCCCCAGAGGGAGCCAGCAGATCCCTGTTCTCAACACCTTTCGTCCTGCCGAGGTGGCAAAGATGGGCAAAGAAATAAATTGTGATGATGTGCTAAGGGAGTTAAGTCCCAGAAAAGAAGCCAAAAGGCTACCTGGGAAGGGGGAGAAGGCCAGGGAAGGGCCCTCTGACCTGAAGAACTGGCCTTGAGAAACGCATTTCAGGAAGAATAGCAACTCCATCTCCCCAGGGGCTGGGACAAAACATAGCGCAAGGGGTGGATGAAACCAAGGTTAAGTTCAGAGAACAGTAAAAGTCCGGCTGGAGACCAGACCATGAGAGCAGAATGCAGATGAGTAGGAGGCATAGGAAATAGGACTGAGGATGTAGCTCAGTGGCATAAGCACCTGCCTGGCAAGTGCAAGGTCCTGAGTTTGATTCCCAGTACCAAAAAATAATCGGACTAGGAAGACAGCATGGAGACTCGTGGAGTGGGGAATTCCTCGAGCAAAGGTGAAGTCTAGGAGGGCTGATCTGTGGCAGATTAGGGTTTGGGATAGAGAGATAGTCACCATGAGTTGCTATGGAAGTAGAATGCAGGTGTGGGCATGTGGTGAGAGGCACTGAGGCCAAGTACATGGAGGAGGCATGAGAAAACAGACGTCAGCAGTACTATAAAATTATACAGTATTGACAACCCAGAGATACTTACTTATCGAGTGTTTCTTAGGTGCCGCGCACTAGTCTAAATGCTTTGAGTAATAACTCCCTTAGTCCTCAAAACAACCCTGTAAGATTTGTCCACAGTTTCCTCAGTTCACAAAGAAAAAGGCTACTTAACTGTACCAAAGTGGGGAGGCAGAAAGTGGCAGAATCTGAATTTGAACCCAGCACCCCTGTCTCTGGAGCCTGTGCCCTGAATGATAATCATCATCATCATTTCAAGATCTGATGAGCACGAGAAACAAGTAAAAAAACCAGAAAAATAAGAGGGAAGCATACTCGAAAGGGCAGAGGAGCCAGCTGCCCTGGGACGGGTTGGGTATAAACAGTTAGAAGTGTGGAGGGAGGCCTGACAGTGGCTCTCAGCTTCTGTGAGATGTAGCCCGAGGCTTGACCGTAGGGACGCAGGGTCTGGCCAGGAGCTGGCTGGCATCTGGTGCTCCATAGATGTCTTGCTGAGTGGCTGAAGGGTCCAATGAATGAGCACAAGGAGGAACATGATAATGGAGCACTAGAATGCCTGGTATGTCTGAGATTGAAAGGAAGAATGAGACTATGGAGAATGGTGGAGCAGGTCTGCGTTTAACAACCCAGGCAGAAACGCAGTCAAGGAAACAGACGCAGATTGAAGGAGGAGGAGGAGGACAGGGAAGGGGTGAGCTGTCCCACATCCTGTCCTGCAGCAGTCTGCAAGAGTTTTGTCTGGCATCTTGAGCAGTGGAGAAGGTGCCAGCCAGGTTGTCATCAGCCCAAGAGGAGAATAGCAGATGACAGAGGAGACCATGGACAATTGTTTTTCAAAGGTTTAGGAAAGAGCAAGAAGTGGGAGGCAATAGCTTGAGGAAAGATTAGGGCTCCTGGACAGTAACCCTTCACAGAGAGCCTCTAGTTGCTCTGGAGAGAAGAGAATGGAGAGCAGTGTCTGGCCCCAGCAGGAGAGCCGGGTCCTCCCTCTGCTGGCAGGGGCAACGGCAGGGCTGCCGCAAGCTCCAGGCACCGTGAGATTCCAGGACCTGCCAGGCAGAAAGCCTCCCAGGGCAGGACCTGCAGATAACAGCTAGCCGGAGCAAGGTGGTGACATCCTCCTTTGGATCGGGCAGAAAGCACTGACATCACCACGCTGCTGCCACTGGCTGTAGGGAAGCAAGACTGACTTCTCCGCTGACTGGAATCCGCGGCACTCAGCAGCTGCTTTTCATTATTTTTTAAGGCTCCCTCCACCCCCTGCTGCAGACTTCTCTGGACTTACATCTGTCTTCCCAGCTGTGAGCTGCTCAGTCCCGGGGTGCAAAACCCAGGGAGACGAGTGGGAAGGGCATCCAAACACTGATTATATGCTGCTTAGGATAAATCTTGGTTCATTGTGCCTCTGCGGGCCATGCCTTCAGATTCAAGTGTGTGCCTCCATCTCCTTTTCAATATCTGTCTGTAAACCTTGATGGTATTAAGGCTGTGTTTTAATAAATATTTTGTTTGCTGGATTCCCATTAATATTCATAGGGAATGCAGCACTTTGGGTTTTGTGATTTCTAATAAACATTGATGGTGTTACTAGTTTGTGCTAAGCATTCAGTATGCTCCATCAAAATGGCAGCTCTAATTAGGTTCCTTGAATTAGCTAATGGATTTTGAGAAAGATAGCTTAGAAAGCTCTTACAGCTGTCCAAGATATTCTTGCCATGGCAGAAAGACAAAAGGCCCCTGGAAGCTACAGACTTCAGAGCTTTAGAAATGCAGCTGACAGTTAAAAAGATAAATTACATTCATATTTTTCCAGTGAAAGTCCTAATACTGAATTAATGTTATCCCTGTAGTGAGCATCCATTAAGAAGCTCATTTTATTATAAGGATGCATTTTGACCATTAGCTCTTTTTCTTTCCTTCCTTCCTCCCCCTCTCCTTTTGCTCCCCCCAATCCCCAGGATATTTTGAACACAGTATTAAAAACCCTCTTTGAGTAAGAAGAAATGATTCTTTCCCTTGGCAGATTATAAATGTGGTGGCTTTCATCAATATGTAATAAGTATTCAGTTTCTAAAATAAGTCAAGTAATATATCATGATACAAAAAGTGATATAAAATAAGTGATTACATTTAAACCTTATGGCTTATATTTTACGTAGAATTTGAAAACAAAGGAAAGCTTCTAGCTGGGTGGCGGTGGGTAAGAGATGATTTCATTGTTGAATAGGAACTGTCTCTAGTAAAACATATTATTGCACTTCCCTCATCCAAAAAAGCCATTTGACACGTTCTTCACCTTTGCTAAAGAACAAGTTTCCTTAACAAGTAATGAATTAATGACATTTGAATGACTATACTTAATAGATCCACAAGAACAGAGAAAAGCAGTAGTTACTGGGATGAATAACAGTAAAAAGCTCATGGCGCATAGCAGAACTCAGCAAAGACCGTCACCCAAAATCTCCTTGTAGTAAGACATGCGAGTACTCATTAGTTCTGCAGCCAAGCTTTGGGTAACTTTTTGCTTTTAGTTTATTCACTTAGAGAACTAATGCCTTGTACTTTTTAATCTGAAAAGTTGTATGTCTCTGGAAACAGCACATCCTCGAGGGAACTGTTTCCTGGGTCGTTAACGTTCAAACATCCAAATTCTGTTTTCTTCATCTGAGTCTTCACAGGACCTCCCCATGTCCAGTCTTGCCTGCCTTTGACCTTTTTTCCTCATTAGATCTCTACCAAGCAAAGCACTGGGCAAAGAAAAGAATGTGATATTTAAGTCGATTAATTGGGATATTATTTACAGCTCCAGGAAAACACTTGTTTGGAAAGAAACTGACATTGTTGGTTTAAGTGAGGTTTTTCTAAATCATCTATTGTTTGTTTGCCATGCACTTCCTAGCATCTTATTTCTACAGATAATCAAGAGCTATATGAATACCATACCTAATAAAGCTGAGACAAGGGAAGAAATAAGAATAGTGTTGGTGTAAAATATATATTACAGATTAGGTGGTGATTTTGCCTCTGTAGGATATAAATAAAATAGAAACACATTGTCACGTGAAGTACCAAAAAAAAAAAAAAAAACCTCAGTTATTCCCCACTCATGGCTTCACTGTGATGCGTAGAAGGCATAACTGACACCATGTTTATTGAAAAAACTGGCAACTGTCACCCGTTGGAGAGGCTACTGAAGCAGGGGAGAGGAGGGTTTGCATCCATTTTCACAGTTCCTTATAGTGCCTAATTCTCCTCTTCTGTGATATTCAACAACTCATTCACTGTTCATATCAAGGAGACAGCTACAAATCGCTCCGTGTGGCAGCTCCTCCACCGCCACTGCCTCGCCTGTCGGGGCGGCGGCTATTTATTAATTAAGATTCTGTGGCTGCTTTCCTTGAAAGCGCCAGTGAAAGTAAACGTCGTTGTCAGCCCATAATGGGTTGGCTTCATGTGTTTGTTTTGCTTTGCTTTAACTTTCTGCCCTCTGATTAGGCAGCTCGTGCCCCATTCTTAATGGGAAATTCATCACTGCTTTAGTGAGGCGTCATGTCTCACCCCCACTTAACGTTACCAGTTTCTCTTGTTATAGAAAATGCTCACTTTTCACGTTGCGAGTCTTGGTACCCCATTGCCTCAGTCCACGTGGTGCTCAGGCACCATGTCCAGCACACAGGAAACAGAGAGGAAGGTGGCCTTTGCCTGTGACTTGGCCAACTGGCAGTGTGAACTACGCATGCGCACAGACTACTGACTGAGCGCCAGGAAAACCCACGGAGGTCGCCTGGCAGCTCCCCGGGTTATTTCTTCAGGTCTATGTAGATGTAACTAATCCCCACTCTGACGCCGCTGCTGTCCTGTTAGAAATCCACGTCATCCCCTTTGGAGAGATGAGCGTGCGTGCCAGGTAAATCCTGCTGACTTCTTTCCTCACACCTCCGCTGTGACACGGCCTCCCTGTGGTGCGCTGTTTCTTCCACCTGGCACACCATGCGGTGCCGCCCCTCTTATCCACCCCTTCTCCTCTCCCTGAGGACTCACCTGACCACTCACCAGAGCTACTCACCCTTCCCCAGAGCTCAGCACTTCCGTCTGCTCCAAGGCACCTCCTCATGCTAACTGCCACACTGCACTGTCATGTGTTTGTATCACCTCTTGTCCCACATGACAGGGAGGTTCCTGAGGGTCAGGTCTGGGTCGTAGTCACCTTTGTATTACACAAGTATTTGACATACACAAGTATTTGAGAATAAGTGATGTCTAAATGTGCACATCAGAAAACAGTTACTGAAGAGCTTCTGTAAAACCAGCTGATGGCCTACCTTTGACACCCATCTAACTGTTTTCTGTTACATGCTGAAAATAAGGTTGGTGTTTCACTAGCAAGGACCCGTAAGAATCTAAGCATCTTTTAACAACAACTGAAACTATATTGAGGCCATGATAACAAAAGTTGCCCTCTGTCCCATAAATCCTGGAGGCCAGGAGGTCAGTGGAGGGTACCAGTTTTACGTCCCAGCAGTGAGCGTTGTGAGGTATTCTTGGATTTAATGCCCACTGCGAGCAAAGAAGATGTTAACTTTTTATGCAGCTCGCTGGATTTGAGAATCTCTCTGAATCAGGTGCATGTTATAATCCTATTTAAAATTTCTGAAGGGCTTAACATTCATGTAGGTGAGTATAGAAGTCATGAGGAGTGTAAATAATATTGAAACACATTATTAATAAATTGTTGTCTCTATTGGACCTAATTGCTTTTGTGCTATGTATACTAACATACTGCAGATAGAATTGTGTGTTTATTAGATCATGTGATTGAATGCCACTTGTGATTGTCTAGATCTGCCCCATAGTCACATAGCTACGTGGCCCATGTATTGCTCCCACACTTGTAAACAGTTTATTTAGCTTCCTTTAACAAGTATGAAAGTGTGGCCTTGGTTCACGAACTTAATTCGTTCCACAGTCCTGGAAAAGATGCCACATTCCTGTTCGTAGGAAAGAGAGCCGAAGGCGCGTTCGTCACCATTGGATGCAGAGTTGGCAAACAACAGAAGTTTGCCCAATGCTTTTGCTTGTGAACCAAACTGTTTACAACCAAAATCCGTCTTGAAGCGAGGTACCACTGCATGTGTATTTAGAGCACTGTCTCCGGACACCCAGAGTCAAGTTCCTAATCATAATATTTAGCTCTTGCCATTAAAATTCTTGTTCTCTTTTCAAAAAAGAAAAAAAGGAAGTTTTTTCTTTGTCATTTCTATTATTTTTCTAACCTCCTCTACTGAAATAGAAAAAAATTGAAAAGGCCTTATTGTGTAAGAAACTACTGTTTTAATCTACTGATTGTTACCACAGTTCACAATGTCCCAATGCAACCCTCTAAATAAAAAAAAAAAACACATCATTTAGAGTCTTATTTTCTGTTAAAATTGTGGAGCCAGTTAAGGTATATTTTCTTGTTATCCAGAAGGGGAGATCTCAGGATCCAGCTGCTGGGAATCAGTGTTTTGGTGGCATTCCACAATCCCTGGGGAGAAGAAGAGCTTCTGTATCGCTTCCTCTGAGGAAAAGGGAATTTCACGGAGGCCTAGAAAATTCCCAAGTTTTCATGGCCTGTAGCCCACAAAGACTTATTTTTCCCAGAATTGATGCTGCAAGTTTAATCCACATCTAAATGTCAGATATGTATTCTTAAAACTCAAGCCGTGTTTGCTTTAAGCCTAGAGGATAATAACTCTGTCTTTGTAGATCCTGCAGTTGTTGGTTGTCTTTGAGAAGGGTGCATGCAGATGTGTGTACATTATCATTAATTTGCTCCAGTCCCATACAGACAGCGAATGTGTGTTTCTCCTTAAACTATCTTTCTAGTTGGAGACATGAAAGTGAGCTGAGATAATGCAACTTTTGTAGGTTTCTCCCATTTACCAATATTTTGCTCATTTTTATTTTGGATTGTAAAAATCTTTCAAAAAAGCCTTCAAATGCTCTTAAGTGAAGGCATGTTTTAACGTTAGTTTTTACAGTCATAGTGGGAGACAAAAACTGTCTGTAGCCAAAATTGCCTTAAGAAACACTGGGAGAATACTGCATGGGCCCCTGCCTATACTCTCACAAACCGCCCCAACCATGCTGTTTCTATTAGAGCTGTACTGCAGGGCTCTTCCCTGGCAACCGAATTGCTTGCGGGAGACCACACTGGATAGTAACATATGCCTTTAAACACTGGGCTCATGTGCAGAGCAGCACAGAACTTAGATTATAAAAGATTCTAGGAGCAACTGACACGAACCAATGAAATCCAAGTCCGCTCTTATCCAGGGCACATGGATATGTTCATGGAATGGAATGGCTGATGGATCCACTGTTGCTATTTAAATTATCCAAGTCCCTGTTTTGTCGGTTCCAGTGCAGTGTCACTCTACTTCCGCCATGTAAGGAAAGCTGTAACCACAAGGATTGTGGCTCAGGGCAAAGTTCATTCATCATCCCTTGTAGGAGATACAGGGAATCACGGCTTCACACCCATCCAAATCTATTTTTTCTTTGCACCTGTGTATGCATACTTGGCAAAGCTGTAAAGAAGAGTGGAGGGACAGTTTTACTGCTATTCAATGTGAACTTTTCAACTATATTTTTAAATATTTCTTTTTTAAGAAATAAGAATTACCATATGAATCAGTGAATACATTCTTTCTGTAACCCCCACATACTTTATATTGTTCATAACACTGGCAAAATGCCTTCAGGCAATATGCATTACATACTTCTATCTTTGAAGTTTTGGTTGTTTTTGCAAAGTACTTAAGGTTCAAAAATATTATCCTGTGTATGGTAAAGGAAATGTATCTGAACACCATTCAAAATATCCGTAACTCAAAAGGGTATTTTATGACTAATGGTAACACTGTCTTCTGAAATTTGAACACAACCAAGAGGTCATTGCACAGTATCAAAATAATGCAATTATTTGCAATAAGCTTATGAAAATGAACTGAAGCTGGGAAAAATAAGGTGTGTTGCTGAATTGTGAGAAACACTCTCAGCGTCATGTCTAAGCAGTGTCTGCCTTTGCCAGGAGTGGAGATGAGAGGCAGAATGTTCTGATTAGAGAGCAGCCTCACATCACCTCAAGTGACAAAGAGCAAAGGGAGAGCAGTGCCTTTTATCAGAAGAGATGACATTGATCTAGTGACGATTCTCAGTCTCAGCAATCAATCCAGCAGGAGAAAGTTGCCCTTCATGGATCAATGAGATTACTTTCAACCTAAATGGTAGCCATGGCTCCTGGTGCGAGGGGAACTGCTTACCATTATGCAATCAAAGGTGCCAGGGGAAAGGGGGCTTTTATTTCTTTATGCTCCACCACTCTGGCTTGTGAATCCACTAGGGTCAAGGTCTAGTCTGGGGGTTAGATTTCCAAGACAAATGTTCAAGCTATAGGAGCCAGAGGATCAGTTCACCAAGCTAGGGATAGAAATACCAACACAACAGTCTCAAAGGAAGCAGATGCTAAGAGCAGGAGACAAAGGTCAGACTCGGGTTGCTACGGCAAAGTCAGGTCAGGGTAAGCCAAGTCACACTGTCAGATTGCTGCATGCAGGTCAGAATGCCGAGGACTGTATCCGTGGCTGGGCGGGGTGGGGGGCCCAGTGGGGTTCCATCCTTAGCTGCTGTGTTCCTGGGCCTCATGGGTCTGTTCCTCCCTGTCACCCTGACTGCACGAGGAGTGTGTTTGTTGAGCCCTTATACAAATATGTACTTTTCAAAGTTATGGATTAGCATAGAGGGTAGTTTTTTCTCAGATTCTGCGACCAGTTTGTTATAGGATATTAAATGTTCTCTTGAGATATACCTAAGTACTCTTACCTGTTAAGATACCAGAGATCAAAGATAATTGACCAAAGACATCCCAGAAATCAAAGGAAATTCTAGATGTGAAGCCTTTTTGCCTATTAATAATATTAGTCACTTTCTGTAAACTCATTTTTTTTTTAGTACTGGGGATTGAAACTGGTACTTTCTCAAAGAACTTTGAGAAATGAGAAATGAGTTCTGCAAACTCTTTTTTTTTCAGTAATGTGGATTGAAACTGGTGCTTTCTCAAAGAACTCCCCAGCCCCCTACGCCTTTTTATGTTTTTATTTTTTTAATTTCGAGATGGTCTGACTCAGTTACCCAGGCTAGTCTCAGACTTGTGATACTCCTACCTCAGCCTTCTAGAATGCTGGAATTATACTTTCATTTTTAATATAGGAATTTAAAGACATTCACAGTAAGCAATTGAATATCTAGCAGTTAAATAAGCTAGAAATTAAATATTCCTATGAGCAAAAGCATATTCTTATTCAGGAAACTATTTTTGTAAAAATAATTAAAAATCCAAAACACCACCATAAATAATTAGTGTGAACTTGAGAAGAAATTAGAAAAAAGATCTCAAAATGTGCATGAGTAGTCAGTGTCGAGCCCCAAAGGTTCACTGGCCTCACCAACAAAAATCTTATTTATAAATGTACCTTTGCAGAACCAGGTATTCTTTGGAAGCCAGAGGATTTGCAAGGTAGAGAATAATAACAGTTTTCACTGACTATTTATATGGGACAGTTTTCAGAGCTATTTGGTACTAAATTATCATTAAAAGAAGTCTATAGAATTAAATTCTCTAAAAAGCAATCGCTTGCTAAGTCCCTTTAGTATACATGTTAGTGTGCATGCCCACACTGTTTAAAAGTGTTTGCTCTATGGGCTGTAAAATCTACAAGGAGTGAAAGTGCGCCTGGATCTTGGTTTCTACACATTTTACATCTTTTTGAATTAGAACACTCTTGAGCATGTGTATAAGAATCTTACAAAGTTTTTATGTGGCAGAAATTTTATCACCAACAGAAAATGATAACAATCATACCCATGACTATCTGCTTTCATTTAGCATTGTTTTCTAGAAAATTGGTGGGGGGAAGGGGCTTAAAGTAATAGCAAAATAAGAGTGCACACAGTCAGTTACATTTTATTCATGCCATTAAGAATGTAAATGTCACAGAATATCAGACGTTTTGAGAGCCCTGTTTCTCTCTTGAGAAAAAATAATCTTTTTAGAAAAAATTTAGCTATGATGATGCTAAATTTTAATTTTAGAGCTATGGTGATTTTTAGCTGCTTCAATGCAAAGAAAGAAGGAAAAAAACGAAAACAATTCTTCTCCTGGGGGATTGAGAGAAGAGAGAGGGAAAACTATTTAAAGAAAGCATCAAAATAATGTTTTACCTCAAAGTGATAAAAATCTGTCAAACACTAAAAACAGCTTCCCTGTACTTGGAATTATTGTTGACAGGGATACATCTTATATAAACAGTTTAATTCAGTGACTTCATATAGATTATCGTCTCTCTGGGAACCCAGATAGGAGTATTTCTCTTAAAAGTTCCTGATGAGTTCGCCCCTTTGAAGCGCTGCAAGGTTCAACTTGGGACCAGCCAAACATGGTGCCAGGCAGCGCCTCCCTTCAACACTGACTTCCGTGGTCTTCTTGCAAACCCGGAAATTTAACTCCCAGCTTTTTGTGCTCGCATCAACATTGCCCCAATGAACTGTCAAAACATCACTCTGCCCACCCCTCCAAGCCCCACCTCCTGTCAAACAATAAAAGCAGCAGGTTTCTTTGTCTGCCCCAAGGGGATCTTGCACTCTGCTTCAGGCCTCCCATGCCAGCAATACAGACCTTTTTGTTTTTTCCTTTCGTTGCTCTTGCCTTTCTACTGCGCCAAAGAAAAACCTATCAGTCCCATTCTACAAAGACTGTTTCTTAGGCACATCTTCCACCCTGAACACCCAGGTGGTACTTCAAATGATCATGCTCCAGTGGTGAACACTTCAAGAGTGAAGAGCTGTGTGTCTTTAGGAAACCTGCTCAGCGTTCACCATGTTCAGTTTCACTATCATTCGAGTGTGTGCATTTGCAAACACAACCACTTACACACGTGTACACAGTAATCCCAGATAACTGACTAATTCAGTAGTGGCCGAGGGCTGGCGCTAGTGATTGACGCCCTCTCACATGCCATGAACTCTCCCAGCAGCAGCCCTGGCTGCCTCTCAGCCCCATTCCTGATCCAGAGTCTATTTGTCTTTGATCTTTGTCATGTGTTGATTCTCTTTTGCAGCCCATTCAGTTTTATACCGGTTTCTTACAAAAACCTGTTAGAAATGTAATATTAATTGTCCAGGAATGTCAGTCTGCCATTGCTCCAGCATCAGTTTTTAATGAATACAGACTTCATTGCTTGTATTTCTATTACTTTAGTTACTTTTATTTCTGTTTTTTATTGCAAAAATCTGTGCAAATAAAAGAATATCAAAAGGTATAGCTATAAATGTGTTCTGCTAACTTCCTTCTGCCTTGAAATGCCTGTGAACTGCCGCTACAAAATGCCTGCTGCATTTTAATGCCTTCTTGCAAGGCAACGTGATATGGGAGAAACAGCTCTGGCTTTGTAGCACAAAAACCCAGGGCCCCATTCACCAGGTGTTGCTTCACTTCTGTGAGCCTCATTGTGCTTGTCTCTGAAAGGTCAATAGCAACATCATCCTCACAGTTTCGAAGATTCAACAAGATGAAATATGTAGAGTGCAAATACTGTAGCTAGGGTGTCACAGGAGCTCAGTAATTGTTATTTCTCCAGCCTGCAGCAGCAGTAGGGGAGACTATGACATGCACAAATGAACACTCATTTTAACAAGTACTGTAACTGAGGAAATTATGAACTAGGAAGAATAAAGCAAAGGTGAAATTCCAAAGAAGCAGGTGATACCTTAGTGTGGAGTCGATTGTGTCTGGTGGCTAGTCATTGATTGCTGTAGGTGGCTATGACAAAAACAACATGGTTTCTGAATTCTGTTACAACTTTAGTTACTTCCAGCTCTGCAGTGCTCCAAGAAGGGCTTGTTTAACTATGAATTTGCCTTTAAACAGATAGGTTGTATAGTTGACAAGAAATACCTACAGTATAAATGTTTTGTTATACTGCTTGAAATAATATAAAATTTCAGCATGTTCAACTTGGTGAGAGAGTTGTTGATTCTTTGATAGGTTTTATGTGGTTCCAAGAGCATCTGAGTTACATCATAATTTGATGTCACTTCTGAAGCTGCCGGACAAAAGATTCCCTAGAATCCATATTGCAAAATTCTATAAAGCCAGGAAAACACATAGATAAGGGAAACTAGAATCCTCAAAAAGTCTTGTAGGCTGTCCTCAGTTTCCATCTGGTTCATTTGCTGCCAGAGAACTCAGTGTCTAAAATATAAATAAAATGGAAAAAGAGAAAGAGATTGGAAGATAATAAGCTATAGTGCAAAGAGGAATCTAAATAGTCAGGCTAGTCTTGTGAATCGTGTGCTAGCAATGAACCTCATACAGTATTTGGGTGTGTGTGTGTGTTTGAGGATTTAACCCAGGGCCTTCAAACTTCATCCCCAGCCTGATGTTATTTTATTTTTTACTTTTGAGACAGGCTTCATTAAGTACCTGAGTTGCATGGGCTGGGCTTGAACTTGTGATCCTCCTGCCCCAGATTCCCAGAGTACTCCAATTACAGGTGTGCCATTCACACCTGGATCAATAGTATTTTAAGATTATATAGCATCTACTACAGGATTGTCAATAAATTAAGCTTAGATGCCAGCTCCTGTAGGTTAGTAGTGATTTTCTGAAGTTCTGGGTTGAGATGGACTCTAAGTCTATGTCTAAGATTATTGGGAAATAATACTGTAATTGATTAGTGATGTCTGCTCTAGGTAGAAAATGGAGTAAATGTTCTTAGCATTATACTTGCTGCATAGTGTTCTATAAATTATAATATGATTTATCATAATGATGATTTATTATTACAAGTGCTTGTATGTCCCCCATCAAAGTGCTAAATTTTTACATCCTCAGCACAGAATTGAATTATTTAGTTTCTTTGCTTACAATAATGATATATGTCATTTTTATCAATCTGGTGGTAAACATATGTATGTTATTCACTGAGAAGAGCTGAAAACTGAAATCAAAGTTTGCTATTCTTATTTTTAACCATTCATTCAAAAACCACTTATTAAGCACCCAGTATATATGCTGAATGTTTTTTTAAAAAGTGACATATCAAGTTTAAGCAACCCAAAATCAAAAAAGTTCCACTTACATGGAGTTTATATTCTAGTAAGGGAAACCAACAAAGCCAATTAATTATATATATATCATGTTAGAGGTTGACAACTCCAACAGATTTTTTTAAGGAGAATAAAACCTAATGATACAAAACAGAATAAAGCCAATCAAAACAAAACAGTGAAAGTGGTACAGAACTTCAAAACAGGACAATAGGTCATCAAAAGTTTACTATTCTTAATTGTACTATATTAAATACCTGCTTGGAAAAAATATTATGTGGTTACTAGAAATAGAATTAGGATTGAAAAGAAAAAAGAAGAGGTGATATTGAGATCTAGTCCCAAGCTATGATAAGAAAGTTTGCACAGTCTTCCATATTTAAAATATTCACATGTTGAAAAAAATTCTAAGATGCTCTATGACATTTTTTAAGTTGTTTTGTTTTTCCACTGGGGCCAAATTTCTTCTTTGGGTTACTAACCAGGTTTCTGTGAGCTATTGGGGAATTTTTGAATCCAGAATAACTGATTTTGTATTCTTGCCCCATTCCCTTGTTTGAGAATGGCAATCTGACCAAACTCATACTTTTAAATTTATATATTTATAGGCATATGGGAGAATAGTTTACAGTCTGAATATGATTTTTTTCTCACCACAAATAAAGGAAAATTTTAGTGTTGGTTTTTTAAAGAAACAGTGCCTTCTCAGTTTCTTTTTTCCATTCTTTCCTTTTTTCCCCCTTTATTAGTGATGATTTCATTCTACTTGAATCCAATGCTTCAGTTTCTTGAGGATAAACTAATAGATTACGTATGCAGTGTTTGCACCATGTTGATTGAACTCATCTGGCGGGTTTGAGCACAGAGCCTGTGTTCTGTGAAGGCAGCAGCTTGGGTATGGGATCCGGAGCCATCTCAGTCCTGGCTGATGCCTCAGGAGCCCAGGAGGACTGGGACCCACTGCGCTGCCTTCCCTCCTGCCGGTGCTTCCAAGGGTTTGGCTTCTTAGCAACATCTTCATTCAGTGCTCAAAAGAAACTTGAACTAGAACTATCTGGAAGTTTTTAAATGCACACTAAAGAAAAAAAAGCTACATAGCCCTGAAGGGTTTGTATTTTCTTAATCAAAAATGGCAGCCACAGGTCTGTGAAGCCCCAGAGCCCCCAGTAGCTCTGAGACCTCAGGGCTGGGACACCCATCACCATGCCTGAGGAGCATCATGCCCAAGAAGAGTGCTTGTCCTCGGAAGCAGGCCTCCTCAACCCTTCTCCCTGTACTAAAGTGCATTAGTGTGGTTCAGAGGACATCCCTGCCGGGGACTTGGTGTGCCTGTTGAACATATCTTAGTCCTTCTCTATCTTTCATTGCTCCCAGCATGGCCCCATCCCCAGAAAATCTGCCATTTGATTTCCTGCCATCTCTCCTCTATTTTACTCTGTGTTTATATTTTTGATTTCTCGTATTAGAGAAACCATGTAGACATAATTTTAAATACTTTAACAAAACAGATGATCACTTTCTACAGCTTTTTCGATACCGCATCTTTCTTGGGTATCTTTTTAAAACTGAAAAGCCAAATGTAATAGTCAGGAACCATGGACCTGTAAGGCTCTTCATACCAGGGCCACTCTCTGCCTGTCCAAGGTCCCCTGCCCATGCCACATCCCTTATCAAGCAGAGCCATGATTCTCACCCATCCGTGAAACACCAATGTCTGTACCAAGTAAGTACCTGAATCTGCCAATGGTATACACTTGTCATTTAGTAGTGTAGATTCTGAACATCACTAAGTTAAAGTTACCAGGAGACAATTTTGGTCCACCCTCCTTTGCAAAGGAAGAGAGCAGGTATCATCCAGTGTGGGCAAGAGGGCCTGGGGAAGTTGGGGACCCCCCCGTGCCCAGAGTAGCCAGCTTGCATTTCCTGAAGCAAGAGCTTTCTTGGGGCTGTCACTCACCTTGCCCTTCTCCCTTCCTGGAACTTCTTCTCCTCTCTTGTCTAGCTGTCGAGCACCCAGCTCAGTGAAAGTGCCACTCCGCTGCGGCACCTCTGTGGCCATGTCCCATGGCCTTGTCCTCTGTGTTCCCGGGACCCCGTGCACATCTCTGTGGTGGCACTGCCAGAATAGATCGTAATCTTCTGTGTGCCTGTCACTCCTCACCTCCTCTGCTGTGACTTTTGCAGGAAAAGGTGGTGAGGTGTTTATTTTTACATTCCCTGGTCTGAACATAAGGGCTGACACAACGGGGTGCTCAACTATGCCTCAGCTCCATTAAAAGGAGCCTAATGATGATTCAGATCTGCCTGTCCTTGTCCACGTACTTCCAAGTCCTCAATCTCATGGCATGTTGGTGGCTCACTGCAGTGATGATGACAGAAACCCAAGCTGAAAGGGAAACCCCAGCTGAGCAATGGGGACAGGTGGATGGGTCACTGCAGAAGTGTGCATCCTGGGAAGAGGGGAGCTTAGGACAAGCAAAAGGAGGGCACTCGCAGGCGTCACCCAGCCTCCTGTGTCCTACCCCATGCTCTGTTTGGCATGGTTTTTGCCTTTTGTTTTCCTCACCTAAGCCTGACCATACCCATACACTGACATGTACCCTACTGCCTCACACCCAAAATGCATGAGTCTCGTTGGAGGGAACATTGTCATATGCTGGCCAGCATCACATCCAGCCTTCATTCAAACAACTGGGACTTTGTCCTAATGAGCAACACTTAGAAAATGAGACATTCCTATTAAAATTCAATCCAACTATTTATTTATATGATTTTAAGAAGAAAACAATAGATATTTTAATTGCTCTCAAAGGTCAAGACTTGAGCTTACCTTCTCATTCCAAAGGTAGTGATTACTCTCAAGTCAGATATTTTGAACCTTGGAGCAAAGTATGCATGTAAGCACTATTTTTATTCATTTTAATTATTAATTTCACCATTTTCCTAGCATATTTGAATGATATCATCTAACCTTTTGGATTTGGATGATAGCACCCTTAAGAGGATGATCAGTGACCCTGAGGCTAATGTACTGTGTGACTGTGTGTGTCATGTTCTGTAGTGGCCATCCGGCAGGAGGAAGCTCCGACCGCATCCAGAAGCTGCGAAAGGAGTATTACCAAGCCCGCAGGGAGGGCTTCCTTCTATATGAAGACAACGAAGGGAGACCAAGACCCTCTGACTATGAGCTTCACTGGGTAAGCCTATGCCTGATTTGCATCATGAATTCCTCCTTACTGGAATAATTTCGGACAGAACAACATGGTCAGTTATGTTCTATGCGTATCAAGTTATGGCGAGGTTCCTTGGGTTTTATGCATATAGGTATGACCCAAATGACAGCTGTCTTCTCCCACAGACATTGCCTACCTAAATCCACATATGTGTTCCTTCTAGCTTCCCTCACGCTTACTTCTGGGTGTATACTGCATGGTTTGGATGTGAGAAGATGGCAGCTACTGTAAAGACAGAGATTCTCTGCCCCCCTTCAGTGAGCCTAACTCTTCACCCTCCTTTGGCCTCTGACAACTCGGCCAGCATTAGCAGACCGCAACATAGGCCCTGTGTCCTTTGGAATATGGTTATTAGAAGCAAACGTCCAAAGGGTTATTTTTGGAAGTACCAATTGTTTTTATGTTAGCTCTGAGCAAGTTACGTTCCTCCGATCTTAGCAATATGCTAACATTGCTTTATCTTGAGATAAGGGGAGATTTGGCCAGATTTTCAACACACAGGGAACAGAAAACATGATCGTAACCACCAAAGACATGTTCCCTGGGTTTTCTCAGACTAGAATGATTCATGTTCTTTTTGTCTTTTCCAAGCCAGTAAGCCTGTGCTTACAAAATACACTTTGCTCCCTATCATCCCTGGGAATGTCCAGGAGAGGTGTGTAAGTGTCAGATGACATTTATCTGTCAGACACTCAGAACGGCGCCTGATGTGGGGCCAGGGCACAGCAATTACCAGCTCTCCATGCTGCCAAGACCGGGGCAGAGCTGAACATGATCACAGCAGTGTCCTCTCTGCGACTCCCTCTCATGTGACCTCTTTGATGACTACTGCCTTCTGCTCCAGTTTGTAGTGCTGTGTTAAAAACCAAGTAAGGAACTCTGTCATACTGGTACTCACTGCAGATAGTGGTGAATGTGGGAGGCCAGTTTTCCTACTGGACCCCACATTCATATTTATGCTTATAAGATCAGGTTGGGGTAGGCAGAGTCCAGGGACCAAGCGAATGCACACTGGTCTTCACATCTGGGCCAATCACACAGGACACGCAGTTCACAGGCAGCGTCAAGAGACGGCTCTGTCGGGCAGGGCAACTGCAGCGCCAGGCTCTTCCTGTGAGAGCAAAGTTTAAAAGCCCTGAGCAGAGATGCAAGGCGAGGACCCGCAACTCCAAAGCAAGTGGCAACAGCCGGCAGACTCTCCAGCAGAGCAAGCTGCCACTTAGTGGTTCATCACAGGTGTAAGCATTGCACAGAATGACACTGTGCGGGCTGGGACAGCTTGTCTCTTAGAGTCTCCACAGCAGAAGGCAAAGATTTCCACAGAGTGGCAGGTTAGGTAACAATTCATTCTGTTTTAAACTCAATCAGGATCAATTTACTACTTTTGACAAAAGATGCTAGAACTCATTAGGCGAGGTTCTGCTCTCTCACAAAACCAGTAAGCGATACGATGAAGGGGAGTTATTTCCACCATCCCCCAAAACAGACCACAGAAAAGCATTCCATGCACAAATCACTGTGAATCCCTATGAGTGAAATAAGTAAGGCATTTTAGACCCAGCAGTCTTGGTTATTTTGATCTTAGTTTATATTATTTCTTTAATTCAAGCTGGAAGGATGAAGAAGCTTAACCTTCTGGAGACTGAACATTGCCTCCGACTCTCACCGAACTTGGGTTGGATGAACTCTTCTCTTGTGTGCTTCCTGTTTAGTGGTCCTTCTTTTCTGCCAGGCAAATGTGTAAGCAGACTGCAACCAGTGAACAAGCACCTCTATTTTCATTGGTGTTTCTCATCTTCTTGTGTTCCGTGCTTTGCCAAAAGCAACTGATGTATTTCCCAGACAATTGGGGTTCAAAGCTTCCAGAGATGCTTGGGAAAGGAAGAGCTGAGTGTTCTTGGTGACTGCCTGAGACATTCTAAACCAGGGATTGCGCTCTCAGCATCCTTTCCCTGCCTCCCCACACCAAGGAGAACACGACTCCCTTTTGTCTAGCAGAGGCCTGAAAAGTTACACCATTGACTTGCTACTTTGGGGGAGATCTATGAAAGTGGATTGAGAAAGTTAACATTTCATTCCTGCCAGTCACCGTGCCACAACAGCTCTCGTGACACTGCAGCTCCTAGATGAGGCTGGTCGTCCTCAGCATCCCAGGGATGCTTGCTAAAGTCAAACCAACTGGCTGGGAAGGGGAGGGTGGGCAAGCCCCCGGTGCTTCTCCAGGTGCTCCACAAGGCTTCTGACACAAGTCTTTAAAATAGGGCAATGACTCCTACTGCTTTAGCAGATATGAACACAGGGCAGTTTGCTAATTAAACTCCCTACAGCAGCAGGGATGCATGCATGAACTTAGAATTCTCGTGTCTCGTAACTCAGGTCAAGAGGTCTGACAGATGTTCCCCAGAGTGAGACTGTTCTGGAGACCTTCTGAGCTCTCAAAAAGGAAAATAGGAGGAAAAAAACCACCTCACAATTACAGTTCTCCCCACCTCGATATTAGGTGATGGAGCAGTTGGTCCCGGGACCCCTGCAGATACTAAAATCTGTAGTGTTGTGGTTCCTTAAATAAACAGGTATGTGTATGGAATCTACCCATATTCTCCCATTTACTTTAAATCATCTCTAGATTATTTCCAACACCTAATCCTTGTACTGCACTATTTAGAGCCTAGTGGCAGGAAAAGATCTGTACAGGTTGATAAAGATACATTTCTTACAAATATTTTTAGTCAGCAGTTGGTTGCATCTACCTCTATATAGCACCCACAGATACAGATGACCAAGCATATTCTGACTAGTTTAAAAATAGACCAGAGGTATAGGGAGTTAGCTCAGCAGTATAGGCGCCTGCCTGGCGAGCACAAGATTGTGAGTTCGATCCCCAGTACCAAAAAAATAAAAATAGACCAGAAAGAATGAAAGTAGGCTCCCAAAAAGCTTAACTGAGTGTTTGGCTGATGGACGATTAGGATGTAGGAATATTTGTTAGAGGCGGCCTACTCAGTGGGAAGAATGCTCTGTCCTTGGCCTTAGCTGGACTTTCCATCCCTTTCCTGGCTGCCCTGTTTCTGCTCCTCTCCCAGGACTGCACATATTCAGTGATGGGAGCTTAAGACTTCTCTCACTATTTCTTTCTTCATTGTGCCTCGTTTCTCTCTGTCTCCTGTTCAACTGTAACATGTGTATTTGCTCAGTCTTAATGTAGACTTGTTGCTGGTAACAAGAGTATGATTTTATCTCTGCCTCAGAAGAACACAAAATCTAGCTAAGAATACAGACATGTAAGCCAAAACCGCATAGAACAGCAGCCCATGTGACAAACGCCATTGTCTAGAGAGTTCTAAAGGCACCAGAGGGAGCAGAAGAGTTTGTGGGGGGCAGGGCCTGCAGTCGATTGTGGGCAGGGCACTGGGAAAGCAGTAGAGACAATGTGGAACTCACTTCAGCCTGCACATTTTATTGTTTTTCTCGCAATGTGGTCTTAGTTTTAGTTAGTTTATTTTTTTTTCCCAAGAAAGCTCCTGATTTATGCACTTCATTTGTTTTAAAATAAATGAATGCACACAGATTGTAAGGTTTGTAAATATGGACCTCAGACCTTAAAAATCTTTTCAGCCAGTCTGTTTTGTGGCTGTTTTCCCGTCCAGGCTTTGAAAAGCTATAAAGAACAGGTAGAGAGAATTTTGAGTGGCTGCAAGTGAAATGCCCTGGTGAGTTGTTACAGGCCCAATTAAGTAAGCAAGCTATTCGAGCTGCAAAGTGTTAATATTTGCCAAAGAAAACATGATGCCTGTTATCTGCTGGTATTTTATTTTCTGTAAAACTTAAGACTGTCACAGTCCTCTGGCAACTGGCTGCTTTTTTATTATTAGTTGTAGCAGTAAAGATTATCTGCTTATAACAGAAACATGAACATCTTGTAAGTAATTTCAGAAACGGGATAGCTCTGAAATTTACTGAAGACATTAGCACCTTTAGTGTTGCTTTTTTGCAAGACCTGCATAGCATGTGTCATTATTCCCCATGCTCTTTTTACCTTTTCGGCTAAATTAGGAAAATGCTTACCTATAAGCAGGTGTGTAGACGCTAGATCAGGTTGAGAAGATGTTTGTTTTGGTATAGAAAAAGCGGGGGGAAAACATTGTACATTCCCATGTTTATGAGTTCACACTGTCCTAAAAGCATGGTGCTACATTTGTCCTGAAAGGGGATGACTCAGGTAGACTGTGGCTGGACTGTGCAGATGGTTAGAGGAGTAAATGAAAACTGGATTCGTCCATCCAGTTATGAAGGGGGTCGAGGAGCCAACCTGAAAGAGCCTGCTTGGTAGATAATCTCACAGTTAAAGATAAACCCAGGACCACTGCACTCGAAGGGAAGGGAGAGCAGGAGCCTGAGATCATGCTAACCATCTGAAGAAAGAATTGAAGACGGACGTATAATCACCGAACCGAGAAAGGACAAAAACCACCCAAAGGTTATTTTCCAAACACGTACAGATGAGTGTGAGCGCCTTGCCTCCCACCCAAGTTGATACTTCTGTGTGTTTGCTTTGTCTGCTCCTAAAAGGAGTCTGATAAAAACTAAGGACACAGATGAACAATTCTGATTAGTTGATTGGCTCTTACCTTGCAAAGAACTGAAACCTAAGCACAGCGGCCTAAGCAAGAGAAGGGACCCATTGGCCATATAGAAGTCCATAGACAGCTGACTGCCCGAAACTGGATCGGCGTCTTCCAGACAGCGGTCTGTCTCTCAGCTGTGCAATGTTGTCTGAAGGCAGTGCTCCTGGGGATCCAGCAAGACCTCCATCAGCAGCTCCACCTAATGACTCTGAGGAAAGAGAGTCTCACTTTTATTAGATCCAGGAAAGTCCTAGAACACATGTTTCATGAGCAGCTCAATGACAGGCTGACTTTGCCCAGGTCACAGGACCATTCTGCACAATTCTCCCAGCCAGAAAATCCCATACTAGAGCTAAGCTAGAATGCAGTCACAAAGCCATCCGTGCAAATGGAGAGTAGAGCCACGCCCATCCAAACTCCATACTCAAAGGTGGATGCACAGCGAGGCCCCAAGGAAATCAAACTGTCTACCAAACCCTTGGATTCCAGTAAGTGTATAAACATTGTCATCTTTCTACATTTTAAAGAAAAGATGAAAAAAGCCCTTTCTATTCATGTATTTTCCTATTTATAATTAGAAAAACCTATTATTACTCTCAAATTTGCTACCATTCTCTGCTGAAAAGAGAAAGAACATTTATTTTTGCCTACGGATCCAGTACCTTTGAGCTATTCCAACACCCAGAAGAGTTTATTGAGCTATTCATAAGAAACTCTCACCCCTCTGAATTTTTAGCTACATAGAGAAGTGCTTTTTTGACTCACTTCAGATGCAGGAATTCATCCCATGAGAAGCAATAGAATTCTTTGAAAGGACTAAAGGCAATCTCATGAGGCAAAATTGCTCTATCTACATTTCTGTGCATGGTTGTTTAGTGGCAAGCACATCCTTTCATTAAAGGCTTGCAGAGATGGGCAGGTGTAAAGACTGCAGAGACAAAATGTCAGCTTTCCATCACTGTAACAAAACACCTGAGGTAATTAATTTATAAAGAGAAAAGGGTTATTTGGGGGTCACAATTTTGGAGGTTCCAGGCCATAAGCCATTGGTCCCCTTAGGAGGCAGCATATCATGAAAAGGACTGAGTAGTGGAACAGAACTGCTTACCGCATGGCCAGGAAACAAAAGAGAAGAGGAAGGGGCTAGAGGGCCACAGCCTATGTCAAGGGTACATGACGGCCTAACGCCCTTCCACTAGGTCCCACCTCTCAAAATTCTACCACCTCCCAACAGAACCACACAAGGACCAAGCCTTTACCGCCTGGCCCTTCCCTGAAGCTGTCCCTCTCATGCCCAGAGGAGGCGCTCTCAGCTCCGTGAACAGCTCTCCCACTGATCCATCAGCTGATGCGTGTTTCCTCTGAGTTCCTGAAACTGCTGACCTGGGAATGCAAGCAGTAGCACTGGAAGAAAAGAAAAAGAAAAAACCCACTCTGTCTATGAACCAGAAAGGCCTGGAGTTTGATTGAACTTGCTACTGGTAAAACATCAAAGCCCACATGAAATGGTAGAATTTGCTCACCTAGATTTCAAGAAGTACTAGAAATTGAGGGGAGAAGAAATCAAAATGAATTTTTTAGAAAAAAAATTTGGGGGTGATAGTGACTTGGTCCTTTTATAGTTCAACATGGCTTTTATAAGATCTCACTGACATATAAGCTATATGAGAGAACTGGAAAATACAACATGTGAGTGAATCTCCAACTTTTAAACAAAGCGTAAATCATTGTGAAGAGAGGCAACATGTTTCCAGGCAATCCCCAACATAGAAATAAACTCGGTACCAGAAGCCCATTTAGAAGTTGGCAATTGAGAGCTAGGAATAGATTTTCCTACAGAAAAAAATATCATTTGTTGTTAGGGTCTGAACCAGCCTACAAAAAAGTCCACTAAAAACCAAAACCCTTGTGCTACTCAGGAAAATCACCTCCGAGCCAGAGCAGGGAGCTTGTGAACCAGGAAGATGAGAGACCTCCTTGCTCCCCTCTCTCCTGGGCAGACTTTCTAGATGTTCTGCAGGCCCTGTCCGTCTGCAGTCTTGAAGTGTGTCTCCCAGGTGCCCCGACCCCTCGTTGCCCTTCACGGCATCCCATCCAAACTCACTCCTTCCATGAAAAGGCCACCGAGGTCTGCCTGTCCACCCCAGCCCCGTAAAGTCATCCTCACAGCGCGGTTCTGCCCAGCAGTGTTTCTGGGGACAGATAACCTGACCCCGAAAGTCCAGGAGGAGGGAGGAGGAAAGCGACTATGGAATGTCCTCCTGGTCCTGGACCGGCAGGTTTATTCCTGGTGCCTGGTCGCCTTTCCAGCAGCTCGTCGTGGCTCCAGCACCTCTGTCTTCCGGTGTGGAGCCCAAGCGTCCACAGACCACCCTCTGGGAGCGGCTTCCTGAGGTGCCGCTGAGGTTCGGGGTCTGACAAGGACCCTGATTTTCCTTATTAGTGCGTGTCTGCAGTACATAGCAAGTGCATTCCTCATGGGAGCCGGTTCCTGTACACAACACAGCTGCGTTCTTTTCATTTCCCCGCCCCCTCCCTTCCCTCCATCTCTAGATTCCCTTCCCGTTTGCTCCCTGATTTCTATTATCAATCCTTTATTTTGATCTTTAAATCATTTATATGTCAGCTTTCTCATGTCAGAGCAACTATGTGGCTATTGAAGCTTGTGTTTTCAGTTTATTTCACTTCACCTTATGGTCTCAAGGTACATCCACTCAAATTTATCCTTCTTTATGGCAGAGATATACTCCATTGGTGTGTACCACTAAATTTTCTTTATCCGGTCATATAAGCTGCTCCTAAGAGTTAGCCATTATGAATTTTTCTGATCTAAACATGAAGATTATATATATATATATATATATATATATATATATATATATATATCCATGGCACTATAACATGACATTTTTAACTATTTCAGGAAGATTCCTAGAAGGAGAATAGCTGGGTCAAATAGAATTTCTGTTTTAGTTTTTTGAAGATTCTCCATACTGATTTCCAGCATGGTTGTGCCAATTTACATTTCCACCAACAATATAGGAGGGTTTTTCTTTTTTCCCCCTAATCTTACAAACATTCATTACCCTTTGAGTCATTGAGAGCCATTCTTCCTGGAGTACAGTGGAGTCTTGGTTGTTTTAATTTGCATTGTTTTAATGACCAGCAGTGCTAAACACTTTTTCTTCTGTTCATTGGTCACCCGTACCTCCTCTGCTGAGAAGTGTCAACTGGATGACCGTGATTTCTCAGTAAACTCATCTTCACTTCTCCCAGAAGCAGACTTCTGCTTCTGAATCTGCCCTTCACGGCCCTTGGGACCAGTCCCCGTATTAACATGGGCCATGATTCCTCCTCGGTCCTGCCTGCAAGTCTGCCCTGAAGACAAGCACCTGCCTTGTGTGGCTCAGTAACACACACGTGTTCCGAGCTGGAGATTCTTATTTAGCAGTCGGCAGATGTGAAAAGCATTTTAGCATATTGCAAAAGATCACAGACTGCGCTACTTATAACTGGGTGAATCTGGGCCATCTTGTTTCTCCTTTAAAGGTGAGAGAATGTTCTATCTCACAGAAGTATGGGGGTGATGTGCATGATTATTACTTGAAGCACTTAGAATAGTGACTGGTATGTTGGAAGCATTCAGTAAATGCTTTTAAATGGTGCACATGCTGAGGTATTCAGAAGCTGTTTGTTCTATTGCCCTGACAACCATCCTAGCTCAGTCCTTATTGGAACTCCTTAATCTCTGGTTGTTCTGCACTTACAGACGCTACAGCATTGTGCAAGGCCTTCCATTACCACTGAAATGCCACCGTCACTTCAGGTGACCACTCAGGCTTGGTTGTCAGGCGCGTTTGGCAAATTCCACTGGTCCAGAGGTCAATATGTATTTCCCTCTCCCCCACACACATGCCCCCCACCAAAGTCCACTTCTTTCATCCTTGACCCTGGAGGCACATCTAATCCTTTTAATGAGTTTATGCTAAAATCAAAGAGCAGAAAAAAGTTGACTTCAAGGCTTCTGCTTTCAGCTCTGTGAAAGCCCTGAAGCAAAGAAATGCCAGAGTCCAGTTAAGGGCCCAAGTAAGAGGACAGTGAAATACAAAGAGAGTATACACAGAGTATTTACTGAAGAATTTTTACTACAGCCATATTTACTGCAGCCAGATCTTAATGCCAGTGTCACCCCGTATCCAGCGCCAGCTCTGTGCTGTGTAAATGGTTCCAGACAATGATTCTGGGAGGTGGGTTCCTATCATCCTGTTTTCCAGGTGAGAAAAGTAAGGTTCTGAGACCTTGCTCCATTCAAATGTGCACTAATTCTCAGTGGAAAGAGAAGAAAAGGTGAACTCCTGTGGTAGCTCTTTAGATACCTCCCATATCTGAAAGAAAGGCAATCTCTTGTATTCTCCTTGAGTTTTCATGTATAAGCACTATAAAAATTGTTTTCTTCTTCTGGTAAACTACTCTTTAATTATCACTATTAATTTTTTTCCCTCAAAGCCAATAGTATTGAACCAAAACCCAAGTTTGGTGTTCTTTCATCAGTTCTTTTTAGAAGTATAAGTGAAATCATTCTTTTTTGTGCTGTACTCAAAAAAGTTAGCCATCTGTGGCCAAAACCCAAACCTAAATACCAAAAAGCAGAAAAAAAGTAAGTTCAGAGTCACATTATTTTTCCATAATATGTCCAAAAAACCCTACACTGTACTTCCACTAGAGTGAAAAAAGAACTCTTTCTGCTTCTAATGAGCAATTAATTCCAGCTCAGGATGTTGAATTTAGAGTAAGTTAAGTTTCCCCAAACCACAACCGTTTATGTTGGATCATGGTTGAAACTCAAAATTCCAACTTCTGCAGTAATAACATTCTGTTCTTCTCCTGCACTGGGAGAAATGACCATTTTATGTAATATAGGGGGAACCGTAGCAGAAATGCCTATGAATTCCAGATTTCCTGAAGCATTCTCAAAGCTGTTCAAAATCAGTTGGACATTTTTTTTATTTTAGCAGAGCTTAAACATCTTAAAATAAACTTTGAACACTAGATTTATAAAATGAAGATGTTTGGCATAAAGGATATGAAACTCCAGCTAACCGATATTTGAAACACTTAAGCTTGACGACAAGGAGAAGTCCACGCCAAACTCGTCTGCGTGCAGGCCCTGTGGCCCCGACATGGTGCTCAGTTCTCTGGCCAGTCAGCTCACAACGGTGACCGCCTTGTTCCTTCTGTTGAAGGAAAGTTTGGGCCCAGAGTCATCTAAAAGTCATGGCATTTGGTTCTTGTTAAGCAGTGGCTAGTCTGATGATGGGAAAAAGAAAATCCACAGAAAACTGCCCTCCCGGATAGATAGAAAGTACATTGCAGTCCAAGAAAGCCCCAAACATGAGACTAGTCACTGTGGCAGTATCAAAATCACCATCCTTCACAAGAATGACCACTTTTGAACACAACTGTGGTGATGTCAATCAGAGCTGTGACTTTACCATCCCCCTGATCTCATCAGTCTTGCTGTGCTGCATTCTGAGTCTTGAAGTCACAGCGCTAATTTTCAGTGATTATGAGACTGCACAAGGGGTGATGCCACTGAATTTCAGCAAGGCTGGCAGGAAGTAAATGACCTAAGAAGAAAGACTGTAACATTGTTATTATAAACTATTAAACAGTTTCTTTTCCACTTGCAAGATGAGGCTGTGGTAAAGTGCTGGAGTGCTGAGCCTTATCTGCATGAAGCTCTCCTCATTGCTCGCACTCCTACTGTGTCATTTCCACTCAGCTGTTCCCGCTCAGCGCTCCATCCTCCAGGAAGCTCCGCCAGAGCACGCGAGGGAAACGTGCCTTCCGAAATCATTCATTTGTTTGTTGGTTTATTTCTTCAGCGAATAGTCAACAATTTATGAATTCCTACAAAAGTGTATGTCGCATCATCAGCACTTAGCGTCCAGGAAAGGAAGCCTGATTGGTGTGTGTGTGCGTGTGTGTGTGTGTGTGTGTGTGTGTGTAAAATACTAATGTTTTGAAGTTTTCCCTTCAGAGAAACCGTGGGAAGTGTTACATGAGAAAGACGGTGATCACGCTCAGATGTCTTCTCCCTACTCGATAATCACCGACGCCCCTAACCACGTGGAGACACTTCCGTTTTTTAGTGCTGTTTTCCTGTCATTACTAATTGCTAGAGTCCCAGATTATTTCTAAAGGGCAAATCTATCTTAATTTTAATTGTTGTGTCTATCAGCTACTTCCCCCAAACTCCTCATCTGTTTAGTGTGGACAGGGCTTCCTGTTTTTCATGCAGTTCCCTTTGCAATAATTTCCCAGGTTTGAGTTGTCAGGCGGCATCTCAGCGCAGTGGACTGTATGTGTGTGTGGTTGTGAGGGAACCAGAGACTCGCATTCCACAGAGGGATTCACAATTAACGTGAGTGATGGCAGGAAGAACTCTTTTAAAAGAGTACTTAGAATGATGATGGGGGAAATGTACTATTGGAAGTTAGGAGTTTGTGGTTTATGGGCAATTTCGTACAACTATTTTGACATTTCTCAATTTCAGTAAGTAACTTTCTCCTCTCTGCAAAAAGACACAGATACATAAGATTATAAAATCTAATCCCTAACTATATGATGATGGAGATGGCGGGAGGGGACAAGCAAGAGGGAAAACGCTAACATTTTGTTCCAAGCATTCAGAATCTCTCCTTAATTGATTCATAAGTGGAAATTATCAAAAATTTCTGTACCTTCCCATTGAGGAACTTTCAAGACTTTTCTAGCTTTCTTGAAGATTTTTGTCTCCAAAATGAGAAGAAACTCTATTCATACCCTAGCAGAAGAATAAACCCATTTCCACTTGTGTTACTTAGACTCCAAGACTAGAGAACAAGATTTCAAAGTGTATGGCTGCTTCATCATAATTCATCTATTAATTCCTGGGACCTTTATTCAGTGACAATTTTGTGTCAGAAATTTCCTTGGGTGGGCTGCGGATTTAGCTCAGTGGCTTAAGCGCCTGCCTTGCAAGCACACGGTCGTGAGTTCCATCCCTGGTACAAAAGAAAGAAAAGAAAGAAAGAAAGAAAAGAAAGGAAAGAAAGAAAGAAAGAAAAGAAAGGAAAGAAAGAAAGAAAGAAAGAAAGAAAGAAAGAAAGAAAGAAAGAAAGAAAGAAAGAAAGAAAGAAAGGAAAGAAAGAAAAAGAAAGAAAGAAAGAAAGAAATTTCCTTGACTCTGAGGATTCCAAAGTCAATAGGGAGTTTGTATCTGGTGGGAAAGGCAGACAGGAAACATAATTTCAAATATAATGGGATATTTAGGAGTAGTTATACAGGAAGAAATTGATAAGTGAATGCATAGGAAAAAGAGACTAACCAAGAATTAATAAGATAGATTTCCTTTTATCCCTGTGAAGTTTCCCCTTGTGTGTTTGGCCTTTCCCTTTGTCTGCATTTAAAGCAGTCTGCCTCCAAGACAGCTACTACATCTAAGCAATTGCCCTTTGTAATTTCCAAACAAATATAAAGTGGCTTTTAGCATATGTTCCATAATGATACTTTTCTTTAAGTCTGACTGCTGCTTTTTTGTGGATTTGGGCATTTGTGCATGGCATCTGTCCCAATTACTAACCAAGATCAGCTGTAGAAGGTAATTTTTCAAGCTGTGTCATGGCTTATTAGATGTTCATGAAGTCAATTAGTTGGTCACTACTATCATTTCTAAATTATTTTGAATTAGAATACATATATCAGAGGGCATGACTGGTAGTAAATATGGGATTAGATTAGAATTTTTTTCATAGCTAATACATGCACACACATATGTGCTGAGTTGTGCTGAAAAGTCTATCAGTTATGATTTTAAAAGACAGAAGAACTCTAGTTTGAAACTATAAATTCTTCATTGGCTGTTTACTGTTCATTTATAAGAATGCACATGGTACTTGTTTCAGAATAGTGGTTAAAAGAATTTTTTGAATAAATATTGAATTAATCCTATCTGAAAGACATTTGTAAATGGCACAGTGTTTACTAGATTATATCTACATACCTAGATACGTAGATAGATAGATAGATAGATAGATAGATAGATAGATAGAATTTCCACACAGTTTAACAGCCAATGGTTTAATGTAGCTCTAGAATAAATATATTGAAACATTATAGTGATCTAGCAAGAAGTGTTTAGCAGATCATGTGAATATTCTTGACATATTATTAGCTTTTTAATTTTCCTGAACATAACTGTTTTTCCTTTATAGTTAAAATTTTATCATAAAAGTAATAAATGTTCACTCTAAAAACAGTTAGGTGTTAGTAAAGGTATTAAAATGAAAACGTAATTAAATTATTATCATAACACCCAAAATGAACACTGTTTATGTTTTACAGTATTTTACACAGACACAAAACACACATGCATATAACATGTAGTGGTTAAGTTGGAATCCTGAATATACTGTTATTTATGTTGCCTTTTTATCTCCTACTATGTTGTGAACATTTTTTGTGTCATTAAAATATTCCTCAAAAATATGAATTTAATGATTACTGTAGAATATTTTCTAGAAAAGCTATTCTATATTTGGTTAATCACTTTACCATTATGGGATATTTACATTTTTTACATCATTTATTAAGTAATATAAGAATTAGGTTTATAAATCACTCTTTGTATTCTTATTTTTTTATAAGTCAATATACATTTGATTTTTGAAAAATGTGGTACAAATTACTCGACTTCACCCTAGGTAACTTAGTAAGTTTATATTTACCTAGCAACATATACACTGATACACTGAATACATATTAATGGTCTGTTTTATATAGGTTTCATAGAAGCCCTCCGAAAACTGTTTTCATGTTCCCGAGATTTTACCATCAGTGACACAAAACATTAGTTTTTGTTCATTTCTTAATTACAACTGAAGCTGAGTATTTCACAAGTTCATTGACCATATATGTTTCTTTTCTTTATGAATGTTCTATGTATTCTATAGCATTTACCCGTTTTGCTCCTAAGCTGTAAACCTTTAAATATGGGAGGAGTTCACTGACAAATGTCACTCAGAGCTTTTCACCACTTGGTCAGCAGGCTCTCACCTCCTCGGATGCAGTGGACACAAAGAAGCTTTTGTTTTTGTGTAAACAAAACAAGGACATCTGTTAGTGTCTTCCGACAGCATTTATACACCTATCCAGATGATCGCACGACTCCTTCATTTTCTATTAATGTGAAGATTTATGTTAATAGAGTTTCTATCATTGAGGAGGCTTTTCAATTATGGGAAAAAAACCTACACTCATATCCTGTCTTTTTTATCCTTTCAAAAGAGACCTGGAGATGGACTGCTAGTGTTTTATTTGTGATTTTATATCTTATTTGTAGTGAACTTGATATTTATTTTTGTTTCTTTTTTCTATATGTTGCAGACTTTTTTCTATATGTTACAGAAGATTTATATTACCTTTGTAAAATACTCTAGTGCTTTTTCCATCTGTTTCCAACAATTTCTATAATGTAGTAATTACCGTCTTATAAGAACTTAAAATAATTCAGTGGTAAAAACATCTAACTTGATGCTTTCTTATGGGTGACTCTTTGACACTTTTTATAACTTTTCCATATACAGACATCTTTGGAGAAGAAAGAGTTTTCTTCTTTACTGAATTTTGGAAATGTATTATTTTTTTCAATGAAGTTATCGATTTCTTTCAAATTTTTGAATTTTAATATATTTCATATGCTTTACCATGTAATATATTTAATAATTCTGCCTCCCTATTTTATACTGCATTTATTTTTTCTACATTATTTTCTTCCATTAAAAAATAGATGAGGCAAACCTACTTTTTAAATTACTCATCTTATTTCATTTACTTTTCAGTAATATTTAATAACAATGTAATTAAATAAAATAAGTATGCCTTTGAACTTAGTTTTTATGTATTTCCAGAAATGTTAATAGGAGTTTTCTTCTAGACACTCTAAAATTAAAGAGGTTCTTCCTTCATCAACAATGATTTCTGTTATCATTTTAGTTTTCAGGGAGTTAGGTTTTTTTCATTTAAAATCTTATTTTTAGTATATAGCTTTAATGCTTTGAAGTCAAGGGCAGTAACTTCTAGAATTTTTGCTTTGTGGCAATTTTTTTAAAAGTTGGCATACTATGGTAAGTTTTTCATTTGAAATTTTGATTAAGTGAAAACTATTTGTCTAAACATGTTAATTATTTGGTAAGTAATGATCGAATACCTCTGGTACCCCAGGCTTTACTACAGTGTTAAAGATTTAGCAAGAGCAAAACAGACACAGCTCTCTGCCTTGTCCGTCCTGTGTGCTGGCAGATCAGCAACGCACTGCTGACCCTGCTGCTGTCACCATAAGTCAGCATAGATAGATACACAATAAAGGGAATGAATGCCTTTCCACGAAAGACCGAAGAATAGGCCGTCACCATGCTACATGTAAACTTTCCTAGCAAAAGGTATCCCAATGTCTGAATGTTTAATATGAGAAATGTGTCTCCTACAATTGGGAGAATATGGTAAAATAATCATGTTACCTATATTGCTTTATAGCAATTATATATATATCTTTATATAAATATATATATATAAAATCTTTTTGATCTGTTGAAGGCAGGCATCACATTACAAATCTACTAATTTATTCTGAGGCCTTTCTGCCTCCCTCCTCTCCACCCTTTTTAGGTCTAGAATGGCGATGTTTGATATATCTTTAGGTTTTTCTTCCAAAGATACACATAACTCATTTCTACTGCTCTTCTGAATTCTTATTCTTTCTGTCATTTTGTTTCAGGCTTTCTGTTCTATACACCTTTTCTTGTTTTCTATTTCTCATCTCATTTCCTCATTCTATTTCAATATTTTCTTTGACTTTTTTTTGTAATTGGGGGCAGGTACCAGGAGTTGAACTCACGACTGTGAGCTTGCAAAGCAGGCGCTTATGCCGCTGAGCTAAATACGCAGATTTTTTGTAATTTCAATCATACTTTGTAAAAAAAAAATTATTTAATCCATTATTTCCATTATCATCAGAACATGGAATAGTTTGTATGGAGGTCCTTCCGTGTCAAGGGAGTAACGTAAAATGGCTGTATGTGCTCACAACTCCCCCTCACACTTTTTAATCTGTGGTATTTTAGATCTGGTCAGGTGCTGAAGAAGATCACACTGCAGAACTCTTTTATTCACCATTTTTATGTAGAGGGTTCCCTGTACCCCGGAGGTTACACGCAGTGCCCTTGCCAGTCCTCTCCCCACCATTTCCACCGGTGAGTTCTATATCTTGATTAATCTCTTTACCTAACTGTTCGCCCTTTTGAGTAATGTCATGTCAGAGAGCATACAGATACTATATTTCTAAAGCCGTGAAACCTGAGGATGTTTTTGACATATAAATCTCAACTCTTAGAACCATGATTGGTGAGGGAAGGAAGTGAGAAATACTTGCCAAATGCGTGATTTACCTGTTTCTCACAGCTTTTATTTCCTGAAAATTCTTTAGTCTTAACATTAGTGAGGGAAAAATCTGAACCTGACCTGACTTTTTTTTCCTTTCATAAGCAACCTGTTTCCTTGATCTGGATCTTAGGGGATTCTTGCTTTGTTCGTGTTATTCAAGTTTTTCACTGGAACATTTGTACGCACGAGTGTCTTGTCATTCTTCCGTGAATGCCTCACCGAGTCGCTTCTCCAGAAGGCCTGGTGTTGGCTCCTTCTGTTCTGTCCTTGCAAGCGTGGATGTCCACCCTGAAAAGAGCCCCTGCAGGCCTCGTATTCTCACCACCCCAACTCAGGCCCCTCGTGCCTCCACTGGAGAGCTGGCCCCTCTCAATTCGCATCTCCTCTGCAGGTTTGGCAGTTCGTGAGGACAGAAGGATCTAGAATCTGGAGCCATATGTGGAGGGGAGACTTTCTTCCACTCAGTTTCTCAGAAGCTTTCCTGAGCTCCCTGCACAAGGCTGATTTTTCTATGTACTAATTTCTGTTTCCCCAGTGCTCACGCCCTGTGTCCCCTGCAGCCACCTCTCCTCTTGTCCTTTGGGCTGTGCATTGCCCATCAGATCAGTAGTGAGATCCTGCCCTCTCCAGTCATACTCTCCCGCACCACGTGGAGGAACCTGGGCTTTCCCCAGGCGCTGCTTAGAGTGCCACACGCAACATTGGAGAAACCCATGTGAATCTCCTCGCCATCAGGGCCCACTCCTCCTTCCTCAGCCCTCAGATGAACCAGCTTCCTTGCCTGCTGTGATGGCTGTGAGCTAGACTCATACGCCCTCTCAGCGTGGCCTGAGGCACCACTGCTAACAGATTCACCCCGGGCCCCAGAGCTGGCACAAGGGGCCTCTGGTTTGTATGCTGGTGGTTTTCATCCAGAATCTGGGCCATCGATGCAAGTTGCAAGGGGTCCTATTGTCACTGTCCACATCGGTGCCCACCAGAGCTCCGGATAAGGGATTTCTCAGTGTCGAGCCCTAACATGGCTCCCGGCATGGCATCACGAAGGTCATCGCCAGGGCTGTAGCCTTCCGTCCCCACAGTCAAACAGTGCGCAGCTACCAGGACTGTCAGTTCCTCATTTTTGTCTAAATGATCCTGAAAGTATAAAATTTCCAAATTAGTTTACTCACTTGCACACAAAGCTGCCAAATGCAATCACAGTGCTCTTTTTCTGGTTTTTCATCAAGGTAACTCTAAGTGGTCTAAGTTCAAAGGCCCCAGAAACTCAGAGAGCTAAGGATTTTGTTTTTGTTTTTTATACTGAAGATGTGAAAAATAATTAGAATATGATGCTGCGTATTATGCTTACGTAGTTCTCTATCAGTATAGAAACACTTTGTTTTCTCTGTCAAGCTCTATTATTGGAACTGTTTAGAATGAAAAATAAGGAACCTGCTACAGATGTACTGGCTGTGTGACTGTGTTAGTTCCCAGGCCGAGGCCTATAATGCACATGCTAATCTAATGACAGAACCGTATCTATAATACAACAGAGGCTTCTCACTGTAGTTTTCAAATAGTGCACGAGGAACCCAGTTTTGTGCAAGGCTTGTTTGTTCTCGCAATGAAGGGATCCACCCTGTGCCTGGGTGGCAGCCCCAGCCCATGAGAATTTCAACACAGGGCCTGGCTCCTGTCCTGCTGTCCCATCCCCCTCATTTCTGCAGATATGATTACGTGGGTTCTACCTATAAGTCCATGATCTGTGCCCAGTCCTCCAACCATGTAGGAAAATCCAAGGGATCCCTTTTCAAAACTTGAAATCAAGCCCAGTCCTACCCTGGTTTTAATGACACACTATGTCTTATGGTCTGGAGCTCACCTCAAGAATATCAGATGTCACCGAGCCTGCTGTCTCTGGTACCCATGGGGTCCTACTACTGCAGTTCCCTGACCTGAATCAGCTACCTCTTTAACTTAACTGCTCACAGACAATCTCAGACATAAATTCTGTCTTAGTCTCTCCTCTTCTGTCTGACTCATCATCTTACTTCTGTCCCTCTCTATACTTGCAGTCACACTGGGGAGTCTACTGTGACACTCATGGGCTTCTGTCTCCCTCTATGGTACTGTCTCTAGTGTGTCCCATTTGTCTATTGCTCTTGCATCTTATAATGAAAGATCTTGGCCTACAAAATCAAAAGACACAAGGGTTATTAAAATATTGCAAGGTACACTTTTACAAAATGCCTTCTTTTATGGCTCCTTTTCCTGAAATTTTGGTTTGCATGTGCACCCATAAATGTAGCAGTGAGAAAGCTTACAGAAGCTTGCAGGCTTCAGTACCATAAGCATGATTCTCCAACTTGATAGCAAGCTCAGCTCTGATGTCAAACTGCTCGTCTTCTGTTTATGGCACTTACTGCCTGGCCATATTTCCATTTTTAACTTTGGAACAAACATGACAGATGCCACATTCCATTTTACCACCTTTTTTAGTTCTAGTGAGGGAAATCATGTAAGATACTGAATTAACTGACATGGAAAAATTTGAAACTTACAAGAGTACCCTTTCTGTTTAGCACATTGTCTTTAATAGTTGTTGCATTGTGATATAGTGTATACCTTTTGCAGTATGCATCCCTCTGAGAGGTGCAGACTGAGGGAGGCCAATTTGCATCAATAATGAGTAATTTTAAATGATTCTTGTCTTCATATGTCTATATCCCCTTTCCAGGTAATTAATTCTGTTAAGAGACACAAGTGGTCACTGAGATTCTACTTGTCTTTCAGATAGTGAAAAAGGCAAGTGAGAGAAGTTTGCAGCTATAAATAAAACAGCACAAGTGTAGAACCATCATTAGACGCAGCAAGTGCAACTATAATGAAAGTTACCTTGAACAAATCAGTTTCCAGGACTGCATTCATTTTTTATTGATAAATATGCTTGATGCAATGAAGTGCAGCTTCAGGAAGATAATGGAGCAGATAATTAAACAATCTATTTGGCAACATAAACACACATGCACACGCACACACGCACATGCACTGCGGGAAACAGTGGTTAGCACAGATCTTGAAAGTATAGCCTAATGTCCTCCTGAAGAGAACAGTGTCTGGCTTCTGACAAGGGGAGAAAAATAGCAAAGTCATTTTTGACTGCAGTAAGGTTTCTGATTCTGTAGTACGTGACTGACATCCATAAATGAGAAGAAAGCTTAGCTCCTACTTCTTTTATATGGGTGAACTATGGTGTGGGGTGCTGGTAAAACGAGTCATTAATGTTTCAGTTTTCCATTGCAGTAGCATATCAAGCAGGCTTCTCCGTGGTGAAACTGACTAGGGCAGTTAAAGTGGCCCCTGCAGGTCACCTCTGCCATATGAAGCCTCCGGAGGGCAGCCGCGAGACCTTGCTGCAGGTGTAGAAAGACACCGCCCTCCTCACGGTCTGCTCCAGCCCCTTCCTCAGGCTCCTTCTTCCCCTCTCACCCTCCCCAGCTCTGCTCTCTAAGAGGACGTACTTAAGTGCTGTTGAGTTGTGCAGCTTCCTCTTTTGGTCTTTCTGAGATACAGGGGGTCACGATCCATCTGGACTTAATACAGAAGTTTCCCTAGATCTAAAATTGGGTCCCCTTCACTGTGAAGCCCAAGCCTCCTCTGACCATCTGTTTCAAGCAGCTGGTGACACTTGACGAAATCAAAGATGAGTCAGTTTCTTCTGACAAGTCCCGTGGTCTATGATATGCAGAGATACTTTTCCAGGGTGCTTGTGAACAGCCCATTTCTACAATCCCATTCAGGTCTGCCAAGGTGATTCGATGGAGCGGTCAGACAGTGGGCCCAGAGCCATCAGTCAGAGGCCACGCTTACATTTCATGTATCTACTCAGTCGCATGACCTCCTCCCTGGCGGCCTCCCCAGCTGCTCCAGCCACTTCCCCTCCTCCCTGGCAGTGCTTCTCTAGCACTTCCTGTATGCACCAGGAAGTAAAATTTAACTCAGTTACCCAGGGCCAGCAAAGTACTTACTGAGGAGTTTGTGCACATCAGAGCCTGTGTTGTGCTCAGCCTCATGCCTAGTGTGCTGCCAACCTTCAATAAAGTCTTGCCAAATTGAATTCTTGATGGTTCAGATGGGTAAACTGAGGCATAGCCCTCTAGCAGTCATCAAAGACAAGGCACATATCTCTTGACATCTATTCTCTGTTCGTATCTCTAGCCTCTTCACCCTAAATTAGAGATGACACCAAACTAAATGCTCAAGTTAACAGAGTGATGACAGCAGTTACTAGGTCACTGCTAATGTTTTCTTGCACAACAAAAGATAATTTGGTTAGCATCTTTGACAGTGTTCAAGTACCTATCTGATAATATCAGCAATTATACCTATGGATTGAATATCTCATTCAAGTATCCTTACAGATTAAGTCAATCTTCGTTCGTGGAATTTGAAATGATAAATATGGATATAGTAGCATGACCTCACTGGAGTATTAAAAAATTAACTTCCAACATATTCAAATGCAAATGTTACCTTTGTAAGTGGATGACCTGAAAAAGAAAGCGTTGCCATAGTAACCTCAGGGAACACATAACTATTTATCATGACTTCTTCAGGAAGAGAACCTAGCACGGACTGGGGATCTGCTTTGATGTTTGCTAGGGAAAAAATATAGTTGACAGCATTGTATAAGCACGTGGGTAGAAGCTCCCACTTTATTTGGAATTAATTTAGAAAATAAACTTTCATAATGAACTGTTGAAACACACGCTTGGAACAGCCAGATGGTCTGTCGGGATATGTTTCTCAATGTCACTTGCTGGGTGTGACAACAGAGGCGTGTGCTTAAGGGAAGTGGGTGGGGGGTGAATTCTTGTACCCTCACCCACACCCCTCTCTTCATCGCTGTTTCCTCCCCAGGAATCCCTAGAATTGCCGAAGCACCTCCATTTCTTTTTCTCCCTCGTTTGTTTTACCTGTTCTACCTCAGAAAATGTTATGGAAAAGCTGCCCTTCATCAATGAGGCTCCTTATCGTGAAGCTATCACTGAAAAGGAATATATTGATTATGCTTCACTTTCTCTGTGGACATGGTCATTTGAGTTGGTGGCTTTTTGGGTGTGCCCTTAGCTGGAAGTGAGTTTGATATCCACAAGACACTATATGACCATTTTCCTTTTTTCCTACAGATGTAACATCTAAAGAAAAGCTGGTCTCCAAGGGTTTTCTTTTCTTGGCTTTTTTAAAGGTCATTAGAGTAGGGAACAGATGCCCACGGTCTTGTAGAGTATTTCTTTGAAGCGCCACTTTTGGGTCAGCAAACCGACAGGCCCATGCCCATGGGCTCTGGGGTGGACCCCGAGCAGACGCACTGGCCACAATTACCCATCTGGCATCCATCTGGTAGCAGAAATGAAAGATAATACCAGATCACAGGGAAACGATACCAAGTGGCAGCTTGGTGTAATCAGGCGAAGAAAAGTGCCACCCGACAGCACTGCAAAGAAGGAGACACTGTCCCTAAGGTGTGTACAGTTCTGTCGCAAGATGCAAAGGTGGGGCATGTGACAGCATATGGAAAGGAATGCTAAGCACGTTTAACCTTCCAGCTGCAGCTCGTTACATATTCAGCCAGGTTCTCTCTGCCACCAGTGAGTTGCTGGTGGAGTCTGGAGAAAGTATGTTTTCCTAATGTGCAGAAGACCTATCTTTTGCTCCCCACAAGAATTTTTGGATGGGGAACAGTTACCAGCATCCTAAGGATATTGATTTAATTTACATATAATTCCGCTTTGTAGGAATCGATCCAGTTGTGGTAAAAAGAAGGACTTTGTGGATGCAGTACAATGCTTCAGACGTTTATTGATTCATTACCTTCTACCTTTTATTTATTCCTTTTCTCCTTTGTCTGCTTCCTTCCAGAATGCCACATGCTTTAGTTAGTACAGCAGCTTAGAGTTTAGCATCTACCACTGCAGCCACTGGAGGCCTGTTATTTTCAGGTGGCACATGCCACTCCCGAGGAGCCAGAGGCAGATATTCCAAGGACAGCAAAATGACCCCAGCCTATGTGGGAGGAGGAGAGCTAAGGCGGGTTCCTTTCTTTCATAGTCTCTTATAGAATGTTTCACTTACTTCCACTGGAAGAGAAAACAATGGAAAGTACCTTCCTGGATTGGGTACACAGAGACCTGCACCAGAAAAATTCAAGATGAAGCAGGGAAAACAAAAAGTTGCCTCCAGAGGTACAAATCAACTGGCTAAAGAGTCGCCATCAAATAACTACGTAGTGCAGGACCAGTGGATGCTGCCAGAAGGGAGGCGAGCAAGAGGATGTCAAAGGCAAGGGGTTACGGTCTGAAAGATGGACTGCAACACTGTGTTCTGTGTGAGCCATTGACCCTCCACCTGTCTGCAGGGAAGAACTAGTGCATAGGCCTGCAGGAAGATAGAACAGCATCCCTTGCTTTTTCTTCCAACCTGTGTGAGGTTCTCGAGCTCTCTCACTGTAATTTATACTAATTATTCTTTACACCTAAATCAAGAGGAAAACTGCAAATGTGGCCATTGCCGGTCTGCTCCTCATTAGAGACAATTAAGAGTTAGAAGAACAAAAACACATCATAGGATTAATGATAAGAAAAGCCACCCGGAGAGAGAAACATACACCAGAAAGAATCTCATTGTGCTGAACAAAGTAAACTGATAGCCTTCAAGATCAGAGGCCCTGAGTTCCAAACAGCTCTGAGCAGACCTTAGATCAAGCTGAAGTCTACGCCGTCGGAAGTAGCATCCTGATCAAGAAAACCTGCTGTATTCGCTTCTGTATTTTTCATATCTCCTGTAGCATTGCATTTATTAAGAAATATTCTTGCTCTCTAAGTCCAATTTATTAGTTTCCCTCCATGGAAAAGAAAGATAGCATTACTAATGAGAGGAAAATAAGCACTTAGCTAGTCATCCTTGGTGAATTCTGGTCTCCAGTGTTGTCACTGAGGTCGTATCGTGGCATTCAAGGAGGGCAGTGAGGCCCAGGAGAGGCCCTGGGTAAGAAACACCCTAGCATCACTCTCGGAGCCCCGCTGTTTGTGTCATTGTACCCTTCCCCAAAGGAAAGGAGGGAGATTAGGGAACATTTAATTGCCTTATATACTGATTGACAAATTGGTGATCTGATGCATATGGATGATCTGCTGAGTGAAACGGCTCCAGCGCTGGTAACGGTGATGATCAGGAGCCGTGATTTGCACACCCTCTGCAGGGTTATTATAGAGAGGCGGAAGGACGGGTTGATTATTATCCTTCCTTCTTTCTGTCCCCCCCATGTTTTCTTTACCTCCAGGGAAATGCATTCTAGCAGCATGAACACCACTATTAATCAACACTTGTAGCAATAATCAGCGAGTGAAAAATGGTGACCAGGATCTGTGAATGCACAGGCATAATGGTCTGCAGAGTTCTCCTCTGTGATCATGCCTTGGCATTCGAACATGGATAATTCATGCAAAATGACTGTTGGCACCTTCGGAGGTGCGAAGATTTATAGAAGCAGTGCTTATCTCTTCATCCAGCAAAAAAGAAAGAGAAATCATTTCTGGTCATGATGAGTAATATTTTAGAGCCTAACTCAGTGCTCCTGGTGTCTGCTCATCAGCTAGACCCTTCACTTTGAACAAGAATTTGAAACTGCCTCAGTTCTCAAAATCTTTTGGGGAGCTAGCTGATGTTCTTGGCAATGCAGGCAAAGGGGAATGGCTAGGAGTTACTGAAGTGGTGCAAGACCACTCTGTAGAGCTATTGCAGACCACACCCCACAGAGGGTAGCTGCCTAAGAAAACAGTACAGCTTTATCTGGGGAAGAAATTACATGCAAATGAACCCACTTTAAAATTGGGTTGCTAGTTTCATTGCACAAAGTGGCATAATGATTTGTACCATCCTGCCGTGGAGAGGGTGAATTCAGAGGTGTCAATGCTGAAAATTCCCTTGAAACTTTACTGAGTTGGAATTGTTTACCTGGAGGGCACAAAGGGTCACTAAGATATAGGAGCCCATCTTAGAGCAAGAGAAACCATGGGGCACATGGCATGAGCCCCCATCTCTGAAAATCATTCCTGTCATTAAAATCAATGCAATTTAATTAAAGCAAATTATAGATAGGTACATCTATAAATAAGATATTAAAGTATGCTGCTGAATATGATAATTGCTGCATATTTAGCAATCAGTGTGTGTGTTCTGCTTTTGCCAGGAGGAATTCCTTTCAGTGGAATCAATGGGGCTTTATTAAAAATCATCCAAATTAGAGAGAGAAATGATGAGTGTTATAATAACACAAAATCACTGTTTCAACTTTCATTGTGAAGAAAGGAAAGCAAAGTATGTCCATCCCTCTTTTTCACTCAAAGAAAATATTAAACATGTTCTCTTTGAGATGCGAATATTTTGAATTTATAAATTTTAATTTTTACATTCTCTTCCCCCAGAGGAAGGTAGAGGGAAAATAATGATCATAAATAAACCAGTTCAGCTGGTATGAGGGACACGCCAGTATCTGAATGTGTCATTTTACACCTTGATGACAGAAGGCACATAGATGAAGTCCATACTCTAAGCAGACCTTAAATGGCTTATTCTATTCATCTAGTTACCAGAGTTTTATGTACATGATGTTTCCATGGATTAATTCAAAATAATGAATATAGGAAATGAAAACTTACTTTCATCACCTCCCTGTTTCTCTCACTATCTTATCCCTGTCACCTTTGTCATAAATAAAAATTCAACTTGTAGGAATGACTGTTTTCAGGCTAATTTTAAAATATACACTAAAAAAATCTTTCATAGCCCAATTTAAAAATCTGTAGTAGAAAATATCAGGATTAATAAAAACATCCTCTGTGACCAGAATTAGTCTCAAATCTATGAAAGTAAATACTCTGCTCTTCTCACAAAGATTTCAAAGTAGAACGTTCTCAGGGATGGAAAAAATCGCCAGGCATCCAGCTGCTTCTCACACAGCCTAGGACAGGGATAAAGACAGACGCTTTACATGGGGCAGCTTTGCATGTATTTATTGTTTGTTTCTGAAAAGGGAAAGAGGAAAAGGAGAAAAAGTTCAGATGAGGCATTAAAAAAGAAAAGAGAAGACACAGATTTTTAGAAAAGTGGTTATAACAATTTATCTTATTGTATGTTTTCTAAGTATGCGTCTAGGTGATTGGGTGAGAGTCCCAGATCTCTAGCGTTCACACCTGTAAGGAGAGGCAGATAAACATGCAGAGTGAGTGCTTGGGTGGTAACAGCCAGCAGAGGCAGGCTCTGGGCCGAAGGCACTGTCCTGTGGTTGGGGAGGGCTGCTCGGAGGACAAGGCCTTTACCAGGACACAGCCAAAGCAGGGGCAGAGGCCACAGCAGTCTTCCCGCGGGAGCGACACACCTGCCTGCTTAGAGGTGCAGGGCAGGGGACAGTGGCACGAGCAGGACAGAGGGACCGGTGCAGAGCTACCCGGGTCCAAACCCTGTGGGTCTTCTGGAGAGAAATCATTCAGTCCGCTAAGAGTCCATTCTCACTCTTCACAGTTATTTCTCATTTTCTAAGATGCATTTACGATGTGTAATGTTCACATTTAGAAAAAAAAAGAGGTTGGCCTGGGCTGTAACTTGCTATATTTGTTTTGTTTTGTGATTTTGGAAATTGAATCTAGGGCATTTTCACTGAGCTTGATGCCTAGCCTGTGCCTCTCCACCCCCCCCCTTTTTGTGGGGGAAAGAGCAACAAGCCTTTATTGAGGACATGGAGAGGAGGACAGAACTTGTGGGGCTGGGCTCCCCCTCTGACTGGAGACAAGCAGGGCGGAAGGTTATGTGACCTCTGGCCAGAGGCAGAGACTGGGGTAGGCGCTGATGATGCATGAGGAACTGATTAGAATTTTCTTCAGGAGAGGAAAGTTAAGAGGAAGTTGTAATCAGGGCTGAGGAGGAAGGAGGAGAAAGTTGTCATCAGAGAAAATATCATTTTTGCTTTGGCCTTCCACCATGTTAGACCACCACAGTAATATTCAGGAATTTATACTACAGAAATCTTTCATTGCATGTTTTTGTTGTTAGGAAAGGGTGACAACTCCCTTAGAGTGCTTCCTGCTGAACGGTGTTGGGGATTAGGAGGGTTGACGGGATGACGGTTGATGTCCATGTGGAAGCTGGTACCAAGAATTTCGGCCAGGACAAAATAGAGTTTGCCGCTGATGAACGCTTGCATCCTAGACTGGAGAAATTTTAAAAGAGTTTTAAAAGACAAGGTGCTATGAGGACACAGGTCATTATCATAATAAAAGGACGCAGGAGAGGCAGACGAAAGGGACTCTATGACCTGAATGTGTCTCCACCAGGACCATGGTGAGGAAGAAGAACATCCATAGCCTAGCTGTTGGCGCTTTTTGTCTAGGTAGTTTCAGAGACTTTTTACCTTGTCCATGACGATTCCCAACTCGTTTATAAAGAAACAGCATTCTTCTCCCAGCAGAGCACAGGTGCCTCCCTCTTTTGCTTTCAGGACGGCTAGAGCTCGTAGGTTTTGGAGTGACAGCTATAAGGCTGCTTACGCGGCTTTGCAGTCAGTGGATGGAGATGGCTGTGCTGTATTTGTTGGTGGAGCTCCGGGGAGAGTTGATGATAAAGATGGGGGGCCATGTGTATTTTACCCCACCCTGAGGCCAACTCCTGGTACAGAGAGAATACTTGTGCCAACAATAACTGGATGTGAACAGACCTTGTTTTCCAGATGAATTGTATATCATGGAGTTGGGATAGGAAAGGTTTTTATGGCCTTCTGAGAGTTTATGGTTAGGGCCCGGAACTAAAAGGATTAGGGTACAAGGCCCTGTACAGTCCATTAATCCATAACAGTAGACAGTTACCAGTGTAGCCAACAATTGTCAGAAGGTGTTAGTGATTTGAGCTTTTTAATAGCTAATATATTGTCTTGTCCCTCTTGAAGTTAGACTTTTCTGCAGGATGTTCAAGACCAAGTTAAGGTGAAACCTGTTTGAAATTTAATTAGTCCCTTGCTGTCTACGAAGGTCAGTTAAATGACCTCAGGAATTACCTTCGAACCGTGCGTAGCACTCTCAGCTCTTCTGTCGGTGTCAGCCATCTGGATGAGTCATAGCCATTGCTTGACCAAGTTACTTTCTGTGAAAGCTTGAGAGATGTGTTTCCTGATGACTCTCCTTAGGCACAGGACACATCAATGATCACTTGTGTGTGTGTGTGTGTGTGTGTGTGTGTATGTGTGTGTGGTCTCACAATCTGCTTGATCAGAAGGCCAGAGACTCACTAAGTATTGGATTGCAAACAGATATTTTTGTGTCCTGGAAACTCATTGACCTTGGAGTGCAGGAGCCAAAATATTGGCTATCTAGCTCTCTAATTTCTGTTGTTGAATATCCGGAAGAAAAGATTGATAACAGTACAGTATAGCAGAAGTAGTAAGCTTAATATTACTATCTTATTTAAATATCAAGCATCTTAGAACATTAAATGGAACCATTATTTTCTATTAACCATGGCTTTTTAAACATTTGAATCCCTATAGAATATTAACAAAGTTACATATTTCACATAGAAAATTGGAAATAAAAACCATGCCTAAAATTACAGCATGACAATCATGATGACATTTTTAACACTTGAATTTGCATTTTTGACATAAGATACTCCTCTTTTGGTCAATTACCCCTATCTAATACCTAAGAAGCTTTTATCTAACTTGCCCTTTAACAGGATATCATTGAAGAAATTTATGACCTTGTTTGGACTGCTCAATGTCTAAGCATCTCTAAGTATAGTGGCAAAGGTATAACATATACATTACATAAATTTTTGTTTAAAAAATTATCATTTGACTGGTGCCCTCATGTTGGTTTAACTTGAGTATCCTGCTTGGAGCACAAGAGAAAGGCAGCTGTCTGGATCTCTGAGGATGAGGGGATCGGTGTTGGATGCAGGCCAGCAATGGCAAACAGGCAGGTCCTGGAGGAAGGAACACTATCCTTTTTTTTTGAGACAAAGAATTGCCAAATCATTAAGTCACCCAAGCTCGACTCGAACTGAGATCTTTGAGCCTCCCAGAGTGTTTGCCATCATGCCTGCTTGCTCTGTTCTTTCTAAGTTCCAACTCTAAAGGGTAACTTTCCGGGAGAGCTGGTCAGTGATTGCCTTCTAGACTGCCTCGCCCCAGGCTGTTACATTCATGCTGGCTTCAAAGTGGTGCCCGCTCTCTGGCCTACAGAGGCTGTGCACGGGCGAGAATGGAGCTCCTCCATCCGTTTGGCTTAGCTGCATGCCTACCATGCGGTCATCCTGCCCCATAGCCAAGTCTGCTGCACTGCCTGTGGGCTTTGCGCCCCTGTGAGGTCCATAGAGATGGGAGGATAAAGTGGCTGCAGTCACTGCCACTGTGCTTCACAGATATGCAGATTTTATCTTTCCTCTCACACAGGCTGTCCTTGTGGAACCATCCCTCAGAGCTGGCCCCAGACAATAGGAAGACAAAAGGATCAAAGCCATGGTCCTGGGGCTCCTTATTTGTGTATCCTATGCGTGCCAAAAGAAGAGGTGACAGGACACTGCAGAACTAAACTGTGCCATGAGATTTGTGCCAGCAGCCGTGTGCAACTGCGTTATTGGCTACAAAACAGCGTGTTGTTGGTTGTAATCTGTGAGTGTTCTGATCAAGCTGCTCATAATAATAGAGCTGCTGTTGGCATATTGATTTGTAACATAATAAAAAATTTCTTTACTTCTGAAATCTGAAAACACTGATTTAATGGGACTCCTTAATTCATCATATTTGAATAAGGTTCCCTGGAAGAGTGGGCATTTGAAGACATGATCCAGTGGAAGGCTTCCCATCCCTGGGAGGTAGTGCCTTCCCTCCACACCTTCATAATTTCCTTTTTGTGTACAAGGTGGCCCTGGACTTCCTGCCTGTGGCAAGTCTGCAGGCAGTAACCAACCTCTCCCACTGCAAGGGCTCCTGATTTCAGTGACTTCGAGAAATTAACATTCAAAAACACAGGGGAGTGCTGTGTCTTTACTAGTTTCCTGGCGTTTTGTCTTTGCTGGTTGTAAGCATGCCACTGGCCCTGCATTGTGTTCACCCAGAGGGTAGGATGGCGAGGTAATCAGGACGAGTCTAATAAGAATATGGCAGCAAGCCTAATGAAATCTGGAGTGCATCTGAAAACCTTTAATAAGCTCTCTCTCCCTGTGTCTTTGTAGGTTCTTGCAGTTAGGTTTTCACGAGGATCTGGGCAATCACGGGGCATTAACAGTATGAACTGTGGGCAGCTGTTTGAATTCTCATTAACTGAGAATGGCAAGGTGTGGGGCAAATGAGTGGTGACCGTTGACTGAGTCAGGCACCGTTAAAATGAACACGTTTTGATTTTCTTAAGAGTGTCTCGGCTAACTTTTAAACCACTTGCTCCCATGTTCCCAGGAATGGCATGAAAGAGATTTTTCCTGTCCTTTTCCAAGCACTACAATGTCCTGCCCGCACTCACTCTGGTGTCACTGCTCCTTCAGTCCAGTGTTTGATCTCTGCTCCCAAGAAATGTGATTCCACCTACTCTTGATTTGTATGGGTTGTTCCCAACAGATGACCCTCAAGTGGAAAATGACGGATGCTGTGGACGCTGTAAGTGTAAAATCAGTGATCTTCATCTGGTCTGCAGCTCGCTTGGGGTTCACTGGGATAACAGATGCAGTCTTGCTGTCTGCAGAGTGAGTGAGTTTCACACGGGCCCTGGGGAAGGTACTCAGAGACGTCTCCCGTGGTGCTATGGGGCCAGTTGACAGATTCAAGGGCTGTAGCTCACTCTGTTTCTTCCAAGCATCTTGGATGAATACTGGTGTTATTTTCCATACCAAAGTGCAATTACATGATGGAAGATTTTTAGTAATTGGGCCCTTTGGATTTTAAATCCTCTCAGGTCAGTGCCCATGAGGATAGCCTCCAGCAGGAAGGACTCTCGGGCGTCTAACAGAAGGTAAATCTGATTTATATATGGACATGGCATTATGTCTGTCACAAATACATTATGAATGGACATTATACATTTTCTAACATATAAATCAACTCCCCCTGGGAAATAGCCCTCATCCTAATGGATTACACCACAAGAAGTTGTTTGCAGTATTCATCCTAAATTTTCACTTTTCTTAATTTCGTTACATGGATGAGTAGACATATCGGTATGTTCTTTTGCCGGCATCTTAGTATGTTAGTAGTATTAGGCTAATCCTTGTAAATCACTTCACAGTTTTCTGAGTCCACTAAATCAGTGTGGAACCATACTAGATAATAAACAGGTGTTGGTTCCTGCTCACCGTTCATTCTCTACGGGGCCATAGGAAACACTCTTGAATAGTAGGTACACATGTTTCTCCTTAAATGTGGGAAATGCCCTAAGTGGAGTTCCACCGGCATGGCATTTCAGTTGCTGGGCGGCCACCGCTGGGTTTTGCTCCTTCGCTTAGAGAGAATCACATCTAGCACTGTTTCCTTTTTCCTTTTTCTGCTTGTTTCTCCTGGGTGCTGACCCCTTGCTACGTGACGCTTCCCTTCAGACTCTGTGCCTTTGACTTCTCTAGAAGGACCGCACCTGGATGGCCATCTCCCTGAACACAGAGGCCGGGGTGCTCTGAGGGAGGGTGCCTCCCGCCGCCCTGCAGGGCTAAATCTGGTGCTCGTTTAAGGAAATCTACCGGTGAACCGTGGTAGAACCTGCAGCTGAATGGTTGAGCTCAGGCACGGGTGGAAGGGGCTCACTGTCCTCTGTGGCAAGAACCCCTCTGTCATCCTCTGCCCATCCAACTGAGAGGACTGCGACATGTGGTCGTGGCATTTACGTTCAGCCCCAGACGGCGCAATCACGTCGTGATGAGGTACATACTTCACTGCCGTTAACCTCTGCAGGCCCTCAAGCCTGTTTCCTGACTTGGTCCATGGCATTATCATCCCCACGTGCGTGGCAGTATTGTGTCCTGTCGCTGTTCGGCTCCTGAGGTAGACCAGTTGGGTTAGTCCAAGCCCATTTTCTACAGGTACTTTGGGATCATGTGTTTCTCTGCTTACCCATGTTGTAACCACTTTCAAGATTACTTTTTTCGCTTAGTTGATATTTTAGTCTTTTAATTACTTATTGAGCATGTAATATGTGCCAGAAAAAAAAGCATTAACACATTTGAATAAAATGGGATTATTTTCCCTCAAAACTCTCATCATCCAACAGGGGAGAAACAAAAAAAATCATTGTAACTCTCTAGGTAATTATTATTTGAAAAGATATTTTCTCTCCCTCGTTTCTTCTTTCCCTCCCTCCCTTCTTCCCTCATTCTCTTTCCCAGTGCTATTTTTGAAGAAGCTTCCATTAGCTCAGTATCTTGATCAAGACTGGTCAAAGGCTCAAAGAAATAAATCCATAGTGCAGGAAACAAAATGTCTCCAGGTATTTTCCTTTCCAAGAGAAAGGTCAGGTTCAACATAACTGCAACAACATGAATACCTGAGATACACTGAGTGCAGGCTCTGTATGTCTGATATATTCTATATGGTTTACATGTATCCTATTGTTTAATGCTCACAACAGCCATCTGAGGTAGCTACATTTATTAATTCCATTCTACAGGTCAGAAAGATGATGCTGAAGAGATAATTTGCACAGGATTATACAGTCAGAAGTGGTAGATCCAGATTGACACCTGAGGAGTCTGTCCTGGAATAAGCATTACCCACCACCAGGCCACACCGTGCACAGGCCTGAGCTCGTAACATCTCAGTGCTCCATTAAAAACCTTCACGCACATCCCAGTTAGAATCAGTTCTGCAGTCAGGTGCTCGGTAGGAGTTATGGTACTTCTTGGGAGTGTCTTCTCTACCTTACCTGCCAGGTCTCTTACAAGGAACTTACACTGCTTGCATTACTGCTGTCAGGGGTAGTGGTGCCCATCCAGTCTGACAAGTTTATAAGGATATGCATAGATTACTGCCCAAGTCTTTATGAATATAGTATCCGATGAGATATATTTCATTCTATATTGATGTAGGAACTCATCAATTAACATGTTTAAAACCAGAATGGATATTTCAAAAATGGATATCGATCCCTCCAGGGTTACTCACTGGGGTGCACAGCCCCACCAAGTCCAGGATCCCAGCATCCACACCCCAAAGCCACCCTGGGCGACCATGCTGTCCTCTCCTCAGTGCCTGACACGCCTCTCAGAAAGTGGAGCAGTTGACGATGGCTGTTTCTTTTAGTTTAACAATGGCTATTAAAAGCACAGAAGTGTTGTTCCTGCATGATTTCCTCAGTAACATAAGGAGCTGATGATCCCTAGCTTTATTCAGGTCATGAACGCAGAACCCCAAACTCAAGCTGAGCCACTCCTCTGGGTCATCATAAAGACAAGTACTTCCTTGTGCAAGTGGCATCACCAGGCCTCTGTTCAGTGGCCCTCAGAGAACAGGCCTAGAACAGTTTGATGTGACTCAGGTGACGTTTTTCTAAGCCTCTTTGGGCAAAGAAGAAGGATGCTTTGATGTAGCCTTCACTGTTTCAGAAGCAACTCGGGAAGAGAGGGAAGACTCTCAGCATTGGTCTCCTCGCAGGGAGACCTCAGTCTCGGAGCTCGGAGCTCGGATGGTTGGGAAGTCAGGAGAGGCTGTCAGAATACCCCCTCAGCTGCCGACCGGTGCCCCTTCCCGAGAGTGAGACCCCTGCTGTCACCACGCTGCATCCATTGCTCGGCTCACGAGAGACAAGACGCTTAAGCTGATTTTTGTTGTTACTGTTATTGTTGCTGTGTGTATATTTACATAACTTTATATCCTGAACAGAGTTCTTGATTTTGCAACAACGTAATCAAAAATAGTGTGAATTGGCAGTTTGAGGTTATGATTTTCAGCTGATCTATCACTTCTACATCCTGGAAAGTTCAGTATTATATAATTATCATATTTCACTTGAGCTTAGATTTTCATCTGCTCAGCTTTTGTTGTTTCTTCTTAAAAGAAGTGAAATACTTTCACTTTTTTCTTGAATTGAATTGTTTAACACACTCACTTGACACACTTTTCTGTGCTTGGTATGAACTCATATCGTTCAGCACTATTAAAATCAAAGCCCCAGGGTTTAATTGACATAATAACCGTTAACAGGATGAGGCTTTGGATATTTTTTGGAGATTGAAAACAACGACAAACCAAATGCAGGCTAGTATTACAGCAATGCCGCTAACCAACCCCCCTTTCACCCAGTGTCATTATTTTGATTAAAAGGTGTCTAGAAGCCACGGTGGCTTTGCAGCATGCAAAAATCATTGCAGAAACTTCCTCTATTAATGGAAATTATTAGAGGATGGAAATGGTACTTGAGCAGCAAGAATGACATTAATTATGAGAATAGCAGTTGTATTTGGCATTTGGCAAGCATGCTTTATTCTTCAACAATCTTCCATGGCTTTGTGTCTAGCCAGCATTAGAAATCTAAAAGCTTTTTATTTGGCAAAGTTTTCATAGCACTTGGAATTCCAGCATCTAGATAAAAGATAAACTGGAAGGAAATTCTGTTGGTGAAATTGAAGAATTCAGTAATGAGTTCTGTGTAGATAAATCAATGCCCAATTAAATGATTATACCAAATCTAACTTTAAATGTTGACTTAAAATAATCACATTTTAAAGGCATTAAAACTAAGATGATATATGCATCTAATCAGAAGAACATATGACCCAGGCTGGTAGAGGAGTAGAGTTTTCTGATGGATCCAAGAATTTGATAGGAAGTACCTGTATGGTAAGATTTAGCTTAGATTGCAATAACCTTGTTTTCATAGTTCTCATTTTTATCTGCAACTTTTCTGTTTTTCTAGTTTTTCTCTTGTTGTCTATACCCTCTTGTCCAGGCACTCTTTCCTGTTTATCAGTGCTTGATGTTCTCCCTTTCTCTATAGAATTTGCTTTTCTTATCCACTGCTACGCCCTTGCCTCTCTTCCTTTACAGCGATGACTACAGCACTTGGATTAACACTGATTGCCTCGTCCATTCACTCATTCAACGTTTACCGAGCCCATTCATGTTTATGGCAGTAACCTGGGTGTGGGAAAAGCTACCAGGGGTGAAGAAATGGGCCTGCTCTTCGGCCCCAAAGTACATTCAGGATCCATCAAATTGAGGGTGGGATCAAATCTTTGAGCCTGGATGAGAAAGGTAGGATAAAGCGGGAAAGTCAGGGTATTGTAGGTTACTAAGGGTCTTGAATACCAGGCTCAGGAAGAAGCTGAGCTTTATCTGCTGTGTAATACAAGACTACTGCATGGTGTGAGTGTGGGTGAGTATTTGCTTTGGTTTTTCAAAGTAGGTTTTGACATAAGAACATCAGTTTCCAGCATTTTACCTGTTAATTTCTTTTCTCCTCCTTTGTCTTCATTCGTCTTCCTAGAACTTGAACTCATAAGACAACAGTCAGTCACAACTCAAATTTGATTCATATAAATTAGGGGTGAGGTGCCTGCCTGATGGCAGTGTTAATGGTGGAAAGGGTCTGATAACTTTGGGAATAAGTAGCCACCAGAGCCTTACTAATTATATCCAGTGTACTCACTAATTCATCCACGGACAGGTTCCCCTACTAGTCCACTGTTATGTCTGAGTTTAGAATAATCTTCTGTTACTCTAAGAAACTATATATTTGAGGTTCCCAACGATTTTGATGTATACTCCAGATCCAAGTTTAAATCTGAATTGTAAAAATATTTATAGTCTGTTTTTTAAACGATTAAAAAAACTGTGTAAACAAAAGACAAGTAGTAGGCTCGGTAAGGAATAGCCATGGACAGGTCTCATGAGAATAAAGCTCCCTTAAAGACATTTTTTTTTTCATATATTTTCTACTCCTTAACAGTTTTGGGTCAAAGACCTAGCTAATCATTTTGGAATCTGACTAACTCTAGCTTTCACTGAGGAGGTGTTGGAGACTTCCATCTTGTTCACCCAATCAAGCATAGGAAACAAAGCCTGACATTCCAGTCCTTGAGAATACAGTATACACCAAGAAGCCACTGTCCCACGTTAACCCCATGGTGCTTACAGCCTGGGACCTTGCGTGAACCAAATTAACAGACCATTGACAATGTCTGAATGACTGAGAAAAACTGTATGTGATACAGGTGGTTGTTTTCCATAAAACATCACTGTATTAGAAATTAGTTTTACTATGAAAAATTAGTACATAATTATTCACCCCTCCAGCTGTGGGAAATAAGCATGGTGGGGTCCTCAGGGGCAGAGACACATTCAGGCTGCCTGTGAGCTGCCACAGCGTCACACATTTCACCCCTGCACCGCCACGGGTCCACTTGAGCCTCCATCCATGTCTCAGCTCTCCGCTTAGGAGCGAGAACAGCGGCAGGAGCCATGGTCACTGCAGCCCGAGCAGCAGCACTGTGAGCGCGGCAGGCATTGCTCGTGGTCATAAGGGCTCAGGGCAGAGCCTGGCTTCTTGCAGCCCTCGTTTCCTTGTGCGTGAAGCGGGCAGAAGTGGACATGTCAGAACTGACTGTAGCTCACCGAACGATGTCAGAGTTCCACGGAGCCTCTTATTCCCAGTGACCAGGTCTTGCCCACCAACCAAAACAGCAAAAGCAAACACTCCAAAGAGCTGAAACTGCATTCACATTGATGTATTTATGAATGAACGAGCATTTAAACCACGCTAGAGGGTTTCATGAATGCAAGTCTTTTGTAGAATTTAGCAGATCAATAGTCCGGTATGATCTCGTCAGCAGTAATGTATAGCTGGGTGTGGTGACACATGCCTGGAACCCGAGCACTCTGGGAGGCTGAGGCAAGAGGATCACAAGTTTTTGAGCCCAGCCTGAGCAATTTATCAAGATTCTGTCTCAAAAGTAAGAAATGAAAAAAGGAGCTCTGGTTGTAGCTCAGTGTGAAGGCTCTAGTTCAATTCCCGACACCACCATAAAAGCAAAACAAAATAGAAACAAAAACAAAAGCAAGAAAGTGGGAGAACAGAGAAAGAAGATGTGTGAACTAGAGTATCATTTAGTAACTGCATATTAAGTGACAACTTTGTTTCTTTGGGGATGGATTAAGAACTCTGAAACAGAACACAAGAAAATAAAACAGCCGGCAATCAATGACTAACAACGCACACCTAAGCAACAATCTTGTGTGTCTCTGAAAATACGTCCTAGATGGAAAATAATCAGTGTTGAAAACTGGAGATCAGAAATCCAGCCCCAGTCGGCCTATCCTCGCCTGACCTGCCTTCCAGAGCAGTTCCAGAGCCAGCAACCATCGGTGGCAGGGAAGGCAGGGACAGGCCAGCTGGGGCTGGCAGTCTTCATTGCTGATTTTCAACAGTGATTATCTTCCCCCTAGGTCTTATTTTCCAGGAAAGTGGGAATTAGAACCAACTTCATTAAAGACGTATTGGATAGTAGTATCTGATGTCACTGAAATGCCACCAAAATCCTGTGTACTGTGCTCCTGGAGAATAGAGGACAGGGGCAGAGCTTTTAAGGCATATTTTTTCCTAGTATCTTTTCTCATCATTGTATCAGCCCTTGGCCTTGTCTCAAAGTATGAACTGATATTTTAGCCAGTGTTGCAATATGTCTATTTGAAGGTAGACAGATGGGAAAAAGGAAATAAGAAATGGAGTCTGGCTCTTTAATGAAAGACAAAAGGCCAGAATTTGCTCTTTAAGCTTATTGGCAAGGTGTGCTTGTGTGTGTGTGTGTGTGTGTGTGTGTGTGTGTGTGTGCACATATACACACACGCACTCACACACATGTGCATGTACACACAGTATATTTGAGTGATGAAGCCAAATTTGTAAAATTGTATTCACAACCATTGTTTCTATGGTAACTGTATCTCAGGCCTAGACACAAACAGAGCTGGCAGGAGATGTCTGATTTTATGTGCTGTGAAGGCAGTCATAACAGAGGTAGTGCAAATTATTAAGATGCGGTGGCCCAGTATGCATTTGCCTAGTACTTGAATGGCGCTGGCCTAAGATTTCAAACTTCGACCCCAGTGAATGCTTTGTAATTTCCTATACAGACACAGATTACAGATCGCTTGGCTATCTTCATCATTCAGCTATGAAACCATTTCAGCACCCACCCGGAGTTTCTGTGTGTGTTAATGGGGTGGGCTTAGTCAGCGCAAGTGTGGGTGCTGTACGAGACTGCTTTTCTAACTGCGTACGAATTTGAAGGGACTTCAAGAGTTTCTGTTTTAACTCTGACGTTTTATAAGGGAGGAATATGGAGGCACAGAAAATGGTTAAAAGGCTCACTCAAGAGTTCTTTTTAAAATAGTTTATTTGCCGTATTTTCCAAACTAGCAGATGTTCTATGCTCCTCTATAAGCTGACAGTTATTTGACAAAATTACTAAAATCAAATTAGGGAAAACAAACACTTCAGAAATAATGGTCTCAAAGCGTGTGTGTTCTTTTGCCTCTCTGGGTATAGTATTTGTAAGTATGTGGCTCAGGCGTCAGTGAATTTCACATCGCCAAAGAAAAATGATTGAACAACCTCCTTGTATTCTTTCGGTTTAGAGCATTGCCCTCAGCTCCCTTCCAAACCTACAGCACTTCAGTACCATGTATTCATATCAGAAGGTACTCAAAGCCAAGCTCCTAACTTTCTAGAACTTTTCATTGTATCAGACCTTTAGATGTTTTCTGGCCAAACTGACAACTAGTTAAGAACAATGGAATTAAAAGAAATTTGAAACACTGCTCGAAATTTTCTGTCATGATACCAACTTGAAATGAAAGGCACATTTCCTAAAATAGCATTTGAAGTTTCAGACTTTGCATCTTAATCTTAGGACATGTGTGGCAGTGTGAAACTCATTTTTTAGTAATTGCTCTGAGTAAGACCTATTTGTAAATGAGGATGTTATAGATAGGTGGATGAGCCATACTGCAGCTTCTCTCAAAACCCCCCTTGCAGCAGCTTTTAAATTTCTTGGGAAAATTGGCTTACGGGCGTAAATTACATTGGCAAAAATGTGGCCTAACCTATGAAAGCTGGAAAACATGTTCGTTTTGAATTGTTTCCGCTTCTGATCACCAGACATATGCACAAACCTTATGTGATTTATTCTTTTATTTTTAATGAATTGTTTTAAAATGTTTGAAAGGGCATTATATCTTCCTCTCTGTCATTAATCTGCAAATGGGGGAACTGGAGGGTGCTTAAATGGCCTCTTTAGGATATTGCTTTATGAAACTGCTGATTCTAGCAATGTCAGGCTAGAAATACATACTAATTTAAGGGGCTCTGAAAGTAAGCAGCAAATGCCTTGCTTTTGTGGAGAAAAGACTAATAGCTTTATTTTAACAAGGCTCTTAACATACCAGTCAGCAGCAGGCACTGAGTGAAGGAAATTAGAAATCCTGTGAACTAAAAGCATCTTAATTCGCGTTCCTCCCACACCAAACTCTCCTGAAAGTCTGCCCCACTCCAGCAAAGAGGGTCACGCTCAAGCCACACCCAGGCATCAGCTTCTTGGTGGTTTGGAACAAACTCTCAGAAGTTTCACTTCCTGTCTCAGTAAGGGGAGATCAGTGTGCCCCACACCCAGGCACACGTCTAGAGTTACACTGGTGAGGGAAAGGCCAGGTTTCTGTTATGGCTTAAGTCAAGATTGTTTTTGTTAGACCTATATTTAGGTCATTGCATTTTTAAAAATCTGCACAATCCCAAGTAAGATAATGGGCTTAAAAAATTAATTGGATCAAAGCCGCTGACCTTATTTTTTTTGTGATGAGGGAAATTACCTAATAAGGAATTCTTCAAGCAGAAACATTTCTGAGTCTGTTTGAGCAAAGAGCAAAATGAGAAACGAGCTTATGAATGCCCTGGCCTGTTCTCCCCTCATTCCCTCCTCAAGTGGTCTGACTTCCTGAGGACTAACTGGGACTCCTTATAATTAACTCCTCCTCAGCAGCGCTGCTATGACTTCCTACCACCCAGGGATAGCTGTTTGCAAAGGAATATTTATCTCCAACTCACTAATCTATATTGCTACTATTTCTAATTGGGATATTAGAAATTGATCAAATTCTGGGAGTAGATTGGACAAATTATGATTAATTTATAAAACAGTATATTATATAGCCATTAAAATTCATATTTTAAAATATATTTCATAATCCAAGAAAAAAACTAATAATAAAGAGATAAAGAAAAAATTTTATACCATTAGAAAGTTGTGTATGTTTACAAATGTTAACAGAGGTCAGCTTTGGGTAGTTTTCTACAGTAATCACTTGAGAAGAAAAAGCAGCTTAATCCATTTTTTAAATACTGGAACACAAACTCAGACCCATCATTTCCATTAACCAATAATGTATCCCCAGAGGGGACTTTTAAAAATTATCTTTGTGTGTTAGAGTACTTAGCATGTTATTCTACTTAGAAGACACTAACAAATGTGTATATACTTAAACATATTAATCCCACTTTGTGAGCATGATGGGCTAAAATAGTCCAACTGGTTGTCATTTATTTATTAGAAAACTGCTCTCAACACTATGGGGTCTGGCATTTGCTCCCCATTAATCCACCGAAATCATTATCAGTAAAACACCAATCACCATCTCATTACCAATTCCAGCAATTTTGTAGGCTTTATAGTGTTTAGTTAGAGAGAGTTGTGTCTGCCTGAGCTAGTTCAAGCAGAAAGAAATTTTACACCATGGTACTAGGCCTACAGAATCATAAGGAAGGTTAAAGAAACAAGACATTGCATAAACTTTCAGCAATGATTTTCCAAGCCTTGCTTCAGAAAGGATCTGCTACCACTTCTGCATGGAAAGCTTTAGGTTCCAGATCCACACAGTGCATATATCTAAAGCCACCCTGATTATGGGGATGCTACAGTCAGAAAGTCACCTCTGTTGTCACCAACTCCAAAACCAATGTAAAAGCTACATCCCACCTCACAAATTAGCAATGATGCCTCTACTGAAGTGGCCACAGGAAAACCAAGCATACCTTTAGGCAGTCCTGCAAGAATAAGTGTGGCCATTGCTTAAATTCTGTTTCTCAAATGCTATGGCCTGACTTAAATTGCTGCCAGGGCATGGAATGCAAGGGAATTCTGGGAATTGTAGGAATTCTGGGAAATGTAGTCTTAGCTTTCCAGGCTCTGTAGTTCCTGGTGACACTATAAGAAGGAAGGACTGGTAAAGCATGCCAATGCATCGTGTAGAAGATAGTCCTTTTCCCATGAAGCTCTTGATTACTTTCGATGTCTTCACTGCTTTCTCCTTCATGGAACTATTTTCTCTCAAATTCTATTATAATATTCTCCCCTGATCCCTTTATGGACTATCTGCCTTTTTTCAGAACTCTTTCTGGGTTCAGCTTTCTTTTTCTGCCCCATGATAAGTGTTCCTGTGGGTACAATTAGTGTTCTTTTCTCCTCACATTGCGTGTCTTACGTTATGCTGTCCCTGTGCACTATAACTGGGCATACTTTGGCAAGGTTTTAGCCACTTTCTATACACTGAAAGTTTCTCAACATCATTGGTCCAGATCTCTCTTCTAAATTGCAAACTTCTCAACTACCTGTTAGACATTCCCATGAACTCCCAACACAAGTTCAGGATGTTTAATTAGTCCTTTCTCCTCTACTCCTAAATCTGTCCTTCCTTTATGTCCATCTAGATGAACATTACCAAAATCAGCACGTCACCAAACTCAGACACTCAAGTGTTATTCTAGACACATCTTTCCCTGTAATCTACACTCAATCTTATTGATCCTGGCCCCTTAACATCCTTATGTCATTCTCTTATCTTCATCCTTCAGAAAAGCCCTTAGTATAGGACATGTCATTTCTGAGTCACACTGACTCTAGACCTGCCATTCTGTGACATGAAGAATCTTTAAAACTAGAGAACTCCCAGAATCGTAAACCCAAATATTGAGTGAAGTCACCCAACTATTGTAATCCTTTTTTAATTTCCTCACAATCCAAAAAGTTATATTTGTAATCCCATTGAGACGTTACTGGAATCCTAGCAAGTTAATTTTAATCTACCACTACCAATTCAACCCACGGTGTGAGTAAAAACACCAAGACATATTTCAAGTTAAAGGCAGCCAAGGGATCTTAAGTCTAATCCCTGAGAGGATGTGCTGACAAGGGCCTTGATCCTAGGCCTCTCCCAGAGTTTATTACATAATCAATTTACATAGTCTAACTCTAGTGACTTCTCATGAATGTAAAACAATTATTGGGACTTTGATTATTTGGAGACTTACTTCTTTATACTGATATGTGGAAAGCTGGCTATGGTATTTTTTTTCTCTTTAATTGGCTCTAAGCATTGTAAATAAGGCTAGCTGAGGTGCTGGTATGTAATCACAGACAGTCCTGTTTCCTCACATAGTGTTCTCCATACAGGATAAGTACAGGATATGAGCACAGCAGGATGTTAGAGCCAACAGCTCCGGGAATGTCAACTGGGTAGAGCCTCAAGCTAAAGAGGCTATAACTCCCCAGGGCACAAGAGTTTACATATCAAAAACCAAAGCACAGCCTCCCAAAACAATTCAGTTGCCACCTTAATTACATTATGTAAATTGATCCTTTTGCATATCTTTATCTCTGCAATTTACAGAGGTGCCAATCTTGCACCTGGCCAGCCATCTCAAGTTACTCACGTAATACCCACCACCCTCACTGTCACTCATCCCTGGGCCACCCGCCTTCTTCACAGGATAATAAATTCTGGGAGAGGCCTACAATCAAGGCCTTTGTCCACATGTCCTCATGGTGATTGAACTTAGTACCCCTTGGCTGCCTTTAATTTGGAATATGTCTTGGTGTCTTTACTCTCGCCGTAGGTTACACTGGTGGTGGTAGATTAAAATTAACTTGCTGGGATTCCAATAACATCTCAATGGGATTACAAATATAACTTACTGGGTTGTGAGAAAAACTAAAAAGAGGATTACAATACTTGGATGACCAAACTCAATATTTGAGATTACAATAAACAAATCACTAAATTCAGACACTCGAGCATTATTCTAGACACATCTTTCCCTGTAATCTACACGCAATCTTATTGACCCTGGCCCCTTAACATCCTTATGTCACTGTCTTGTCTTCATCCTTCAGAAAAGCCCTTAGTATTGGACTTGTCATTTCTGAGTCACACTGACTCTAGACCTGCCATTCTATGACATAAAGAATCTTCAAAACTAGAGGACTCCCAGAAGGTAACACAGGAGAAAACAACACCATAGGCATGGTACATAAAAGAAAGAACTGGTAAATTGAACTTCATTAAAGTTAAAAATTTCTCCTCTGCAAAAGATACTACTGAGAAAATGGAAAAGCTACAGACTGGGAAAAAGTGTTTGCAAAAGTTTGATCTGATAAGTGACTGTTACCTACTGTACACAAATAACTCTTAAAACTCAACAATAACAAAGAAATGATTTGATGCAAAATATACTAAAGATGTTAACAGATATCTCACCAAAATGGCAAATAAGCATATGCAAAGATGTTCCACACCTTGTGTCATCAGGAAAGTGTGAACTGAAACAGTGAGACAGCATAGGGCACTTACTGGAACACCCAAAATCCAGAACACTGACACCACCAAATGCTGCTAAGAGAGTGGAGCCACAGGAACTCATTCACCACCAGGTGGCACACGAGATAGTACAGCATTTTTGACAGACAGTTGGCAGCATCTTGTGAAACTAAGCATAGTTTTTCTGCAGGATCCAGCAATTGCACTCCTGGATACTTACCTAACGTACTGAAAACTTCTGTCCACATGAAAACCTGCGCATGTGTGTTTATAGCAGCTTTACTTGTAATTGCCAAAACTTGGACATTCTCCAGTTGTATTTCAGTATATGAAAAGATGAATAATCAGTGACACATCCCTAAAATAGAATATTATTTAGTACTAAAGAGAAATTAGCTACATAAGTATGAACAGACATGGAAGAAATTTAAACATGCATGACTGAGTTAGCCAATCTGAAAGGGCCGTGTAATGTGTGGTTCCAACTGTATGACATTTTGGGAGTGAAAATTATGAGAACAATAAAAAATGAGTGGCTTCCTGGAGTCAGCAGGAAGGTGAGATGAGGAGTCAGAGTCCCAAGGGTCCTCAGCACAGTGAGACTCATCCCTGTGGCACTGTAATGGTGGGAACTCGTCGTGATCTATTTGTGCAGATGCTCGGACACACAGCCGTGAGAGTGAGCATTAACATAAGCCGTGGACTGCAGGAGACTTGCAGTGTGAGAGAAGGCTCAACATTTGTGACAACTTACTGCTTCGTTGAGGATGTTGCTCGGGGGGAGGGCTCTGCAGAGGTGGAAATAAGGGTCAGGGGCACTCTCTCTGTCCTCTATCTTCTTGTGAACTTAAAATTGCTCTAAAAAATAGTAATAGCCATAGGCATCATGGTAGCATCACTAGTGTTGTTAGTTAATGACATCCTTTTCTCCTTAGTCAATTTCTGGCCTTACTATAATCTTGAAGCCCTCTGAAAACACTGCCTTTTCTTTGTTTCTTTTCATTTTTAAAATTTATTTTATTTTAAAAAGAATAAAGAAAATATACAACTTCAAAACAAGATGATAGGAAATTAACAATGGTTATTATATTGCATAGTATTGCCTTCAAAATAGTTGCTCAGATTACTAGATATAGAGGTGCAAATGATATAAGCACTAACTGATCTTTCAGTGAACTAATAATAGGGGAAAGAGAAAAGAAGGAAGGGAAATATATATGTGTATATATATGTGGATATATATACAATGTAGCTAAGGTAACTGTTCTACACAGTGCCTTTTCTACGGCTTCATGTTGTTTCACTATTGTTCTCTCTACTCAGAAGTCTCCTTCCTGCCACTCTTCCATCTTTCTCCCCCAGAAAGACTCCTCCTCATTTATATTCAACTTTCAGATGAAGCATCAACACCCCTGTGAAGCTGTCTTCAACTGCCCCAGGCGCTGCCTCCTCATCAGACTTCCATTGCAGAGGGGATCTCACTGGAGCATAATTGTTCACAGGCCTGTCTCCCCAGGAGCAGGGCTGGGTTTCTTCATCACTTGGAAATAGTGGCATTAGGATGCAGTCGGCGGCATTAGGATAAAATAGGTGTTTAGCAATACTAATCAAACAACTGCGTTGATGATGTTGTGATAGTAAAAGAAAAGCACACAAATATAGGCATGATTGGGGAGGATCGGAATAGCGTTTCGCGTGCAATCCCGCCACTCATCGCTTAATGCCAGGCCAAAGCTCCGACTCTTCCTTGAGGTTTCTTGTTACACCTCCAGCAGTGATGGCGAACCTTTTAGAGGCGCGTGCCCAAACTGCAACCCAAAAGCCACTTATTTATCACGAAGTGCCAACACTGGCCCTATGTTGCTTTGCTTTGTTACTCAGCTGCTGGGGAAATGCTGGGCATCTTGCTGACAGAGAGGGCACTGCGTGCCCACTGTGGCCCTCGTGCCATAGCATCCCTCTCCCGCCCCACACCAATCTACAGACTCCACATGTGCACTGCTCATAGCATCCTGGTGGCATTCACTCAGACAGTGTCACACATCATTCTTTATTTTGTTATTAATGCTTGTTTTTTCCAACAAAACAGAAGGTTCCTCAAGGATAAGCATCGTTCAGTATTTCACCCTAAGTCTACCAGGTGGTTAGGAGCGCTCTGGAGCTCCAACAGCCACTGCTTCTCGAGGCACTAGATTCTAAATCATCACAAGAAGCCAGCAACAGAGCTCAAAATGGGAGCTGGGAGCTTTGACACTACAAGAAAGAGAGGAGTGGAGTGTCTGGGGCCACGCTTGAGCACAGCGTCTTTCTGGGGTCCACCATTAATATCTTTAATACAGTACTGGTATTTGTATGAATTCTTCTGACGTAGGAGACCATTTGAAAATAAAGCAGAACCTTAGACAGGAGGACAATACGTCTGTCCTCTTCTGTTGCTTTGCTCTTTGTGCAACCCTAGTATGTCTGTCTGTCACCATCTTTACCTCCCATCGTCGGTTAAAAGGTCGGTGGTTAAATCAAGGTTTTCACCCTAATGCAGAGAATGTTCAGTGGCTCTGTGTTGCTTCTGTGTTTACAGTCTTCTCCCTTCCCAGGGATCTTGCTGAATGCCAACACACTCCAGTAAATCCAGCAACTCCTGCCATGGGTGTTGCTGAAATATGAACAGGTTTCTCACAGGGCACACGCTTAAAGGGCCCTCTGCCACGATAGGCTTCCTTATACTAAATGCCTGAGTGTCTCAGCACCACAGCACCCCCACCACGCACACCCGCACCCTGACACACATACGCTGCGCAAGCTGGGGTGGTGTTTTTGGACAGGACTGTGAATTTTGGTACAGATAAAATAACATCCAGGTTGTTAAGCAGAAAAATGTCAACTATGGACCTTCACGCTGTGCGTCCTGGGGTCACCAGCAAACCCTTCTCCTCCCCACCCAGCAACAGTCCAGGTTTTCTGCTTACTTCTTCCTCACTTGTTGACTGAGGGCCACCCCAGCCCAAATGCTAGCACATGGATGGTCTTGTCACACCGCATGTGTTGACATGGACAGGTAAAAATTAATCACTCCGAAGCACTTTTAAATGTGCACGTCCTGGTTCAGGAAACCAGCACAGTTTGGGAACCTGCTGAATTTGGTCACTGCCCTGCAGGATCTCAGAGGCTGATGGAAAAGGCTGCAAGACAAGTGGCCACTCGAAGGCCACAGGAAGGGGCAAGGTCCAGGGAGCACCAGCACTAGATGGAAGCAGCTCACTGCACCTATGCGGGCCCCCCAGGGAGGCAGCCAGGTGACCTTCAGGGTGGCCAGGCAGGGCTTCCCAAGTGCCGGGTGGCTGGTGACTCTGCCACCCATCCCTGTCCATGAAGAAATGCTCACAGAAAAGGTGCTTTCAAGATCAAGGTGCTTGTCACAGCCAAGAAAAGCCGCTGATGGTATGATGACTAAATGTTATGTGGTATCCAAAGCGGGACAGAAAATAAGTAAATTCTAAATAAACTATGGAATTCAGATAAGAGCAGTATGTCGTACTGACTCATGAACTATAAGGAATGTGCCACAAATATAAGATGGTAGTAATAAAAAGGCTGGGTACAGATTATATGGGAGCCCTCTGTAGTATCCACTCAAGTTTTCAGTAATTCTAACAGTGTTCTAAAAGCTAAAATCATTTTTGAAAAGTAGAAAAAGAGGGTCTTATGACCCATACACTATTTCTGGCATGAAGGCAGGAAGGATGCAAGTTGACAATGACCAGTTTTGACAGAAGCGACTCTATTGTGAATGCCCTGTTTGGGGCATGATCATCAATTCCAACAGCGATGCTAAGCCCTTGCCTGCTTTTCCATGGTTGATTTTTGGCAGGCGGCTGCGGCTTTGTGCACTGATTAGAATTTTCAGCTGCATTGTCAGTAACCGGGATGTATAATGGATCCTCATCTCTAATTACTTCTCTCTCCACAGGTGTCTGGAAAGAGTCCAGATGGAAACACACACAACCTCCGCTTTGAGGGGATGGAGAGACAGTACGCGTCCTTGCCCAGGTAGATCTCGGAGGGGCCTCCCCTCCCCAGAACACCCACAAATGAAGTCTTTAGAGACGTCCGCCTGAAACAGAATCTGGTTCTGAAATAGGGAATCTGTTATGATTTCCCCCCGCTGCCGTCTGCCGTAGCCCCTGTGCCATCTTCACAACTGTGCTAATAATTGAAACACGTGTGGGTTATTTTTTAAAGGGAGAAAATAGTATATCATCACAATCGAACATGTCAGCAAGAATATTGGATGCCAAATGGAAATCCTAAGCCATTGCTATAAAAACTGTATCGAACATCTTGCACCAAGCTTAGAGACAGTAAAACAGAAAATCCTCTGTCCGAGGAGTTACCCATGAGAGAGGGCAGGCCAGCCGTAACATTGGTGCTTTGTGCAGGTGTTACAGCGCAGGAAACGGGAGGCTGGGAGGGTGTTTCCTTTTGCTTGCTTTAGAATCTGACCGCCTCCTCGAGGCAGTAAGCGAATATTGCTGAGAGGCGCAGACACTGGGAAAGGAACAAATGCGTGGGAAAGTTCACTTGGCAACTCTGACCTAACGTGATCCACTTGTGCCGTAACTAGACACCCCTGAAAGTAAGATGCAATTCTCTTATCTGTGAGGTGAAGAGTAACATTAGTCCCCTATCAGGACTGTGTGACAAAGAGGAGCCTTTCCAAGATGACTTACCACCCACTACCATGGGAACTAGATGAGCTAGGAGTGTGAGAATTCGCGAGTCTGAGAGAGAAACAAAGACAGGTTAACGCCAGCCACAAAGCTGGGATGTTTCAGAATGTCACCTTGGAAAGGGGTGCTGGGAGGGTCCCCAAGTAGACCGTCACCGTCCAAGCTGAGCTGCTAGCGTGCTGACTCCAGAGACGGCCTCCTGCTCCGAGCTGCGCGTTGGCTGCACTTCAGCAGATAGCTCACTGGACAGAGGAAGCGTCCCCTCCCAAACGCCACGACAGGCAGGGCCTGGTGACCGTCCACTCTTACGGTGTGCTGATTGCCAAATGGCATGAAATCTCAGATCTGGCAGAGAACTAATTTTTAACTCTGATTAGACAGGATAACCCAAATGCAACCTTTTAAAAGCTGCTACACACTGTATTTTATCTCCTGTGTCCTTTATTTTTTTTAATATTGTCTCATAGTTTTTTGGGATTTTGTTTTATTTTTTTCCTCATCTATAGTTTTCCTCCTATTCATATTTTCCCCTGGCCTTTTATTTTTTTTTCTTTTAAATGGAAGTTGTTTCCAAGACTCATTGTAAATGTAAGATTTCCGGCTTTCTCTGTTGCAGTGTATGGAAATCGCAGTTAGGGCAGATGGAAAGTAAAGGGTTCTTAGGAGGTGGGGGAAGGAAACTGGAAACATTTTAATCCTTTCTTGGCCAGCTTATACTCTGAGTGCAGAAATGGATATTTTAAATTCAAATCAAAAGGGCGGAAATAGCATGTCAAAGTCTATAAAACGGATGCATGGATTCACTTCCCATGATCACCTACTGTGTGTCAAGGCTGGGAGAACGAAGACATAGTCCCAGCCTACTCAACTCTCTAGAAAAGGCGGCAGATAATCAGCCTCTCCCGATAGTGCATCAGAGGCTCACGGTAGTAATTATTACTATGAAGCCCCCCCCCCAACCCCTGTTGCTGTTCCTCCTTAGCCCTGACACGCCCAATCATGGCTGACTCAGCAGCTGTTTCAGGAGCCAGCCCTGCAGAAGGGTTTTCTGAGGGAGGCACAGTGTGAACGCTGTTTGTGGCTCTGCAGCAATCATCCCGTGTAGGCACTGACAAAACCCTGCTGGCTCCAAGACTGTCACTGTGGCTGAAAGGGAAGCATCTTCAGCCGGAAGCCATGTCTGGCAAAAGGTGCGTCTGTCCGCAGTCCCAGTGGAACAGCGCATAGCTACAAGCAGGGCTCAGACAAATGCAGGGGGGACCCCTGGTGCTCATTCTTCAACGGGAAAGCTCGAACCTCAGTTTCCATCTCACAGTCTAAAGACAAAACTCGAAGGTCCCTCACAAGCCTCACATCTGGTCCACAAGGGACGCAGGGTGTAGAGGTGAGGGACACACCTCCACCTCCTAATAGGGCGTTGCGACTCAGTTCTGCATCCATCACACTGACCTGGTCTTCTTGCCTTCCGCTCTCCTAGAGATTCTGCCGTCCGCTTCACTGAGTCTCACCAGTCCCGTTCTGTCTCTCTGCCAAGCTGAGGTTGAGCCCAGCTCTGTAGGCACCAGATCCTTCTCTTCAGAGTGAGGAGAGCTGACATATGCATGGAGTTAAATTTTTAATTAAAGATAGGACTAATTCTATCTGTTGGAGGTTGTGGCCACTCTTATAAGGATCTTCGTATGCTGCTAACTGGTTTGGTTCCTGTGTTTGGAGAGGTTGTCACAGGAATTTTTAAGAGAAGCTTGATAATGTGGATTTATATGCCAGATTTGGAGAACTGCCCCGCAGAGCCTAGAGGAGGGGAAGCCCCAGTCAGAGGGCAGCATCCTCCTAAGCGTTCATGAAACTCTGTCATCTTTAAAGCAAGCCCAGGCAGCTGCTGCCAAACTAAATGACACCACACAAAACAGAGCCAAGAGAGAGCCCTGGCCAGGCAGGGAAAAGACGGTCCCCTGCACTTGGTAGTTAAAAGGCTGCCTGGGGCTGAGGTCTAACCGATGTTAAATGTTATTGTTAAGCCATGTTAAATCTTCTGCTTCCAAAGAAAAATGACTTTATTTTTTTTCTCTGGAGGGTGCTGGTTTGGAAAGCAGAGCGTGGTTGTAATACAGCCTCGTCAGGGAACATCGGGGCTTCACTGGGGCCAAAGTCTTACCTGCCTGTGCAGCCCTCGATTTTCTCTGGTAGCAAACAGTGAAAGTTCCCATCCTCCTGCCTGACAGATTACGCCTCAGCTAGGTGGACAGGGAAGCAGCCGTGTCCTAGGCGCCTGTAATGTGTGGCTATCGGTGCATGGATTTCACAGCAGCTCCTTTCTCACGCCAGCCTGCTAGCCCCTGTCAATCCCCCAGGCCTCGTCCTGGTGTTACAGGCCCCTCCTAGTCTGTTCGTCCCTGTCTGGGAGCTCTGTTTCCCATCTCAGGCCTCCAGTGTTCACCCCTGGCCCATCCCTGGTCCCAGAGATCCCATTATACCCCCTTCCCCAGCACTTCAGTTTGTAGTCAAGTGTGGGGTCCTGAGGAGGGAGAAGATGACAGCTTCTCATTGCTGCCCCTGTGACTGGAGGAAATCAAAAACCCCATTCACTGACTGCACCACAGAATTTACTTTAGGCTGTGCCCTTGGGCCCCTGCTGCTGGTTGGCAGGCATTCCCGGGAACCCTGTCAGTGACCCTCTGACTTTCCTCGGTGGCCGTGCTGACCCTTTCCCACTCCCACAAAGTTCTATGAAGATGACTAAGCTCCCTGAGTCCCGTCTCTGGAGGTGACTTCATTTCCCTTCGTTTATGACCCGGAGGTTTTCACCGTGTGTGCTGGCCTCTGCTCCCAGCAGCTCAGCCTGCAGTGACTTCCCTAACGCACACTTCCTGGGGGACTTGGTGAGCGCCAGGAGTGTGGGCCCAGCTCCATCACTTACCACCTACGCAGCCTTCACCGTGATCCAATTGTCCAGGCTCTGCTTTCTAATCTGCAAATTGGGGATGACATTAGGACCGAGAGTATCAAATACAGTGCAGTAATACACACCAAACCTGCAGTGAGGGACCCGACATACTTCAGGGGTTGCTGTTGTTAGCTGTTGTCTTGTATGTAGAGAAGACTCTCCTCTCTGCAGTGAGGCAAACCTGCACACCTGAGCTCATTCTCACTGGCTTTTCGGGGACCTGCTACCCCCCAGCTACCCCTTTCTGGCCTTGCCTGCTCCCCCTGGGTGCTGTTGGCAATCATCAGCTTAGCTGCACAGCTTGCTGAGAGTCTTTTTGCCCTTTGGGAGAGGAGAGGGGGACACTGCGTGAAGAGGGCCCTCACTGAAGCCAGAGGATTAGCTGACTTTGGAGGAAGCCCTCCGCCCCAGTCCAGGTGACAGGGAACAAGAGAACATAGCAAAGTGATGCAATCTGCCTGTCTGCATGATAAGCTGCACTAAGGGGCATGCGTGGATATAACAGCTCTCATAGCCAGGGAATCCACCGGAGAGATGTAGCATGCTGACTTGGGTTAGGCTAGAGGCCAGGGCCCCTGTCCAGCTAGACCTGGTTGCAGAGCTAGGACCAGATCCAGAGTGCACGACAGCAAATGCTCTCGCAGACGCAGTCCAGGAGCGCAGCTGTCACTGTGGGAAGAGCCCCAGAGAGATGGTCTAGGTTCCCCCTGCTGGCTCCGGACCGGAAAGGGCTGAACACACAGCTCCAGGCCTCACAACTAAACTCAGGACTGACCCTCAGCTGACTCTGGTCCTCAGAGAAAAAGATCTTTCCTCAACCCCACCGTCTCCTTCCGTGCCTACATTTCTTAGGAAATGTCCTCAGAAATGTACTTGGCAATTTTATAGTACCCCTCAAAATATCCTGACTTAGGATATATATCTTCATGGACCTTTTCGACCATGTTACATTATAAATCTCTTAACATAAGGGGCTTTACTCTACAGTGATCATTGTTATACCTATTATGAGAACCTAACATAGGACTGTACATAGAGTAGGTTCCTAATACATCAGTGTACAAAGGAGCATAGGTTTGCTTTCATACAAGCAATTTTGGGGAACGAAACCCTCCTAAGCTTTCTTGACAGTTTGTTTTAGGGCACTGCTTTCTAATAGAAGTAATGACTTTTCCACAAGAACATGTCTTTTCCCCGGAATTAATTCCAGACCTCTAAACAGTTAACCCTTTCTGAGCACTTACTATGTGCCAGCACCATCCTGAATATTTTGCATCTGCTGACTTCCTTAATGCGCACAGCAACCCTACAGCTCAGTAGCAACCCCATCATAACTCTTACTTCACGGGCTGGAGTACAGGCCTAAAGAGAAGAAATAAAATTGCCAAAGCCCAGCAGCTAGAAAGTGGCTGAGTGGGGACTTGAACCCAAGCAGTCTAGCCGTGAGTCTGTTGATTTAACCGCTGCAACCAAGAGTCAGATGCATGCTCTACAACACACAGACCTCCTTGTATTATTTTCTCAGCCATTTGTCTTTCTCATTAAACTGTAAGTGCCTTTGAGGACAGGGACTGTGTCTTATTCATCTTTGTATACAACAGAGAACATTACTAATATACAGGTTAAGTAATGCCTTTCAACCACCTCTGTAATGCTGTCATAAAATCAATTCTTTTTTCCTTCCCTTGAGCCCTCCATTTGAAATAGGAATAGTTTAATGTGTAATTGCTAGATGAACATTAAGCAATATACTTTGCCTACCAAAAGGAGACTCCCGTTTTGTTAGAACACTCCTGAGAGTTGAAAAAGCAATGTCTACAAATTGGTACTTTGGTTCTTCAAGATTAAGAATAATATCTGCCCATAAGAAGAAGATTACAGTAAATCTTCTGATAAAGCACTGCATGAAACCCAGCAGTGGAGAGAAAGAAACCTGTTTCCTGGGACTTATGTGGGACAAAGCCCTGCTCGGGACAGACTTGGCTTCCAGGCAGGATGTTGCTGTAACCCTTATATAAGCTTCTTGGGAGAAAAATACATCTCTCTGAACATTTCAAGCTGCTTTCTACTGACTGTGTAATGTGAAGCAACATACTAGAGCTGATTTTGGATAGAAAGAGCAACTTTAGAAGGCGCAAACAGCTTATGCTTACTTCCTAGAAACCCAAAATAAATGAGCTTTCTAAATGTGTTCCCAGTGTTTTCATATTGGATATGACTGTGTTCCGATCAGAAGAACACACCAGAAGAGCAGACTTCCGCTGTGAAGCTCCAATCGGTTCGTCTTGCTGGTTTCAGCTTTCTTGCCTGCATATTCTTTGCCCAACCTCAGAAATCCTCCAATCCCAAGGGCATCACTAACTGTGAAACTTGCCACATGCTCACCCTCAACTGCATTCTATTATCCCCCAAAGCGTGTTGTCTGGGCAGCCTCTGTGTTCTTTTCTGTCATTTCCTTCGCTGCTGAAAGATGTTCTCCTCCAATTTCTCTTATTCTCTTCCCCATTAACTGCTGCTCACTCACTGCTGTTGAATTTTCCGTTGCCAACCTCGGAATGTCCTACAGCACTTGCTAAGCAGACACTGTTTGACATTCAAATTCTGCAAAGATATCCTGCAATGCCATAGTACTGGTCTTTGATCCTAAAGAAGATAATAAACCAATGAGTTCAATGCAAACTTGAGCAGTGAGAACTGAACTAAGCGTGTGTCTGGCTGTGGGTGGGGTTAGCCACCTGGGTCTGAAAAAGTTCAACTCTCCATGTTGTCTGAGCCTTTCTCTCTGCTACAAGCCAGCTGATCAAATAGATGCTTCCTGAGAACATTCTGACTGTTCCCTGCAGTCCTGGCTGCTGGGAAGACATTGTACTGGAGCTGGAGGCCACTTCAGCTACAAGAACTATTTCCTCACCAGCTTCATCGAAGGCCTCTCTCATTTCACTCACGTCCCAGGCAAGCTCTCTGACCCCTCTTATCTCAGTACAGCTTTCTCTGATCGGCTTCCTGCACTGTGAGGAGCCACATTGGAGGACCCAGGGTTGAGACCGCAGCCTTGATTTCGCAGGAATGCTAAGATGAGCTGAAGACCTTGTCTAGATAACATCTTCCACATTCACCTACAGGAGGGTCTCATGCCTCCTCAGAACCAAGGAAGCGCCTTTACCCACCAGGTTAAGCTTTCTCATCCTCTCCCCTCAGGCTCCTACTGTTGAAACCTGGTCTCTTGTTTCTGAGTCAGCTGTTGTTGACTGGCTGCTGGCACCTCCGTTTTAATGCTGAGGACAGAATGATGAATTAGCAGCAGTTTAATTCTTTGTGAGATAAAGATGTCTCCAATGTCAACTCCAACTTCCTGAAAATGCAAAAAGCTTTAGCACGTAATATCACTTTAAGATGCCAAACAGCTGAGATCAGGGGGTTAATGCTACTGCCATATCATTTTTATGTCACTTAGTTCCTCGGATAAAAGTCCATTTTAATCAAACTTTTCATCATTTCCTCATAGCCAATATATCCTTGATGCCAGTTGGAATATTTGATATTAATTATTCAGTCGAAGGCCTCCATTATGAGTTTAGCTGGGATATTAGTGATTTAAAACATGTTAAGACCCATTACAGCACACTGTCCCCAAAGTAGTTTTAACGGAATCTTGATGCACGACATATATTAAATTCATAGATTTTTTTTTTTTACCTTTTCTCTCATCTTCCATGGAAAATTATGAACTGTTGCCTATTTGTTGGCTAAGGACTGTTTTTGGAGGAAGAGTATGTGCCTGCTATTTGAAGAGTGCCAAAGCCGACATTACCTTGGCTTGGAAACATGTTAGGCTTGGGAAGCCGACTTCCATGTTTTCTCTCCAGCTCATATTTAAAGGCGTTCCAGCATTTACTTCCCACTTTGCCAGCCAAAAGCAAAGAAGGTTGTTTTGTGCCTAGGCATCTGCTTAATCCAGAGCGTTTCTCTCGTTCTGGTAGTCTTTGGTAGCTCTCGACATTTTCCTGTTTTATTGCCATCCAGCCATCTGCCTCCAAAAGCTCACGGCCCTGGAATTATGGTGGTCAGTTTCTTAAACTGCTGCAGCGCTCAGCATGACGTGCGCACTCATGCTGCCCACCCCGTCTTTTATACGTCTCCAGCCGTTTGCTACTGTCCTTTACCTGCGTTCCTGGGGTGCTGTCTACAGTATCTTGCAGGCAGTTGGTTAATCCATCATAAAATCTGACTTGTATGTTTGCGAGGCCTGTGTTTTATGATTGGACATTAGGGCCCTAACACATGTTGGCTAAAAAGTTATTGCCTTATCAAATGTGTAAGTCCATGATGTTATTCCATAGGGATAGTTAGCAGTGAAATAATTAACAGGAAAAGTTAACAGTAAAATTATTTTTCCTTTTTATATACAAAGATCTGCTTAAAATTGTTTCAAAGATGTCATGTTCATTCCTAATCTCATCAATTGTATTTTAAAGGATCATCAAGCCATGGACACTAGGAGCGCAGGAAGGGAGTTGTGAGGTGCACCGAGCACCACTGTGGCTGTGTGCTTTGCACACTTGATTCACTGTTCCCTTACCATCCAGCAGGGTGGTAATCAATGCGATGTTTTTGTAATTTAAAAAAAAATGCCTCTGCACAGTGACACAATCAGAATCAGATTTCAGTCCTAGATCTTTGTTCCAAGACTTTTTTTATTTCATCTTATCACCACCCACACTGACAAGGAGAGGTTAGAACCCATTACCTTTTGTGCTGACGAGCCTGTTTACAGGATGAAAGATATGTTAGGCTGTGTCAAAATGCATCAGTGGACCAGAAGTGTAGCTCAGTGAAGAGGGTTTGCCTAACATGTTCAAAGTCATGGGTTTGACCCCTACCACTGCCCCCAAGAACGCATGCATATTCATCACAGATATTCTTTAGGATTCAAAAGAAAAAAAAAAGAAAATGTTAAAATCTTCAGATTATAAAAAATACAAGGCAAATAGTGTGGAATTCCTGGGGAAACACTTTGGAATCACATCGGTTTTATTCTTATATCACTCTTGGGAACTTTCCTGAAGGCAAACAAGATGGTCACATTTTCCTTACACAGTTATTTGGTTTCTGCTGGTAACAGACATAGAGAGATGGCGGTATGGCTCAGCCAGGTATGCACAAGTGCCACAAGGCAACATGCCCAGCCCAGTGTCCCTGCCTGCAGGCTGCAGAAACTCTTGGAGGGGGGTGGGAGAAAGGGGCCAGCATTTGTTGAGTGTCACACACAGAGAACTCTGGTGGGCACTGTAAGTGTTTCTCTTCGTGTATTTCTTGTAACTGTCCTGAAACTAATTATTATCCCTATCTTTTCGACGAAGAAACTGAGACAGATACAACACAGTGCAGCCAAGATTGCACATTGAATTAGAGGTAGATTTTAGACTCAGTCCGGTTCCTTTCTCCCTCTGACACCTCCAGGCTTTCTGCTACACCAGGTGCCGGGTGCTGGGCTGGCTGCAGACTGGAGAGAGCAGTATGCTATGCTGTGGCTGCCCTGTGCTGAGCATCTGCACCGACTGACCCTGCCGTGAATCACTGCCGTCTGTAACTCCTGGGCGTTATGATGAACAGCCCCAGCGGGTAGTTGGATTCGTGAAGAACAGCAACCATGAACCACAGAGCAGCCTTAGCGTGTTTAAACACTCACCTCCTTCCAGCCAGAATATCTACTAACACAGTACTTCTTCACAAAAATTACTGCCTCTGTGTTAGGCCAGGGGATTTAAAATATATATATATATATATATATATATATATATATATATATATATATATATATACCAGTTGGTTCTACTTCAGCAATTTTCAAAGCCAGGAAAGTATAGTTGGTGCTTTCATGGCACAGTCCTGGAACATCCTCAGGGGACATGGCCTAGAAGCAAGTGCCAGATAGCTGTGGAAACACTGTTTCATCTGCCTCTGCTGCTTCAAGTCCAGAGAAAAGGGCTTTGGCAGTCCACGACCGTGGCACAGCCACCCGAGCCCATCTGTGCCCTGGATCTTATGTGCCATAGGCCCCACCACCCTGGTCACTGTGCCAAGGACACCTTGGTCCAACTCCATTATTTCCAGCAAAGGCAAACATTTGTGGTATAAATATGAGAAGGGTTGATATAAAAAGAGCAGCTTCCAGCATGTCCTCCTGCTCGTATTTCAGGCCCTCAATTATGCCTAGATAGAAGTGGTCAGGGCTGTCGCACTCCGCAGACAGCAAACTGACCCTCATGGTTCACTGTGGAATGACATGTTAACTGGGCCTGGCCTGGTGCTTTTCACCGGCCACTCCCCACAGCAGTATGCTCAGAGGCATCATGGGTCCCCATCAAAGCTGGCCACTGCTTGAAAGCAGAGACAGGGTGGTGACTGCTCAGATAAAGTTTCTGCCCACTAATTGCTTACATGTAACAGAGGCAAATGCAGACCCATTTCCAGAAATGATAGTCTCTGACAGCCTGGTTTTCACAAGGTACTGGAAAGTACTCTAATTGTAGTAGGAGTTTAAGATGGAAAATAAGCATGTTGAGCTATTTTGAGAAGGAATTTGCCACAGTGACGTTCTTTTCCTGGAAACAATCATATACAATCAGGATGGAGTTTGAGTCAGGCTTCTTGGTCATTTTCCATTGATACGCTGGTGCCTCTCACAATTTATGCTCCACGGTCTGGCCTGTATAACACCACTTTAAAGTTTCTTCCAGCATTAAAATCTGGTCCATATAGAAGCTGGAACTTCCAGCTAATGTGTTACATGAGTAATTTCCGGATGTGCTGCCTGTACCGTGGCCAAGACAACGTGATGACTGCCTGCTGGGGCTGGTTATAGACAAGTCACTTGTGCTACCTCTGTGTCTGCAGCTGGGATTCCTCGGTTTGTCCCTCTGTTCACTCCTCTTATTTCTAATTTTAAAAAGTCACATGGAGTTATCTGTGCAACTCTGTTGTCTAACTCCACGCACTAGGATTGTTGTCTACCCTTCTTGGTTCCAGCTACTTGCAGGCTGCCTACTAAATTCAGTCCACTTGACATGCCCTGAGGGTACCAGGATAAGCTTACACAGCACAGCTCCCATCTTCTGGAGTTTATAATCTAGAGGAGCAGATAGTAATTATATGTCTTAGTTACTGTTCTCCTTGTGAGACAGATGCCTGATAGCCAAAGTTAAGGAAGGAGAAGCTCATTTAGCTCACAGTTTGTAGAGGTTTCAGTCCATAACTGACTGGCTCCAAAACAGGATGGCACATGGCAGAAGGGCAACACAGAGGCGGAGCAGTTCATGGCAGGCAGAAGGCAGCAAAAGCAGTAAGAGACAAGCAGCAACTGCAGCAGCCCTCTCTTCTGCCCCTAATGTCTTATCAGGTTGCCCACCCTGGGGTAACACTCACACATGAGTCCTGACATTGCACCGTGAATCAATCCCAACACCACATCTTGGGAGGGACAAGTGTAGAGAAGGGTAGAGAAGCGTTCAGAGGAAGACTGACTCGCATGCAGATCACATTGAAGGTATTTGCGGGAATCCAGGGAGAGATGCTGATGGTATATGCAAGGGCGCTGGCAGTGATAGCCACATAGCAGAAAGGTGGTGGAGGGACCGACAGGGTCTGACAATGGGCTGCATCTGTGGGTGCAAGGGGTAAGCAAAACCAGGTGTCAGAATGAGTCTGAGCACACAGCACGGGAGGTAGTGTTATTCCTGAGGGGAGATTTGCTCTCTGAGAGAAGATGAGGCTCGGGGAGCAGATCATGTGCGACTGAGACGTGCTAGCTCTGAGGTGCCTTTCTCATGCAAGTATGCTGTAGGGATGACTTGGCATGCACTAGTGGCTGGACAAATGTGTGAAAACTGGACGGAAGTCTCAGGGCATATCAGGGAAGACATAATAAACCACACAATCTCACCCGCAGAAGGTGGGTAAAGAGGCCAGTGGACAGTGCCAGTTGCCGAGGCCTGCACACCAGGCTGTGATGGGAACATGTTACCGCTGTTGTAAGGACACCAAGGGCCTATCTGTCACTGTCCGTGTAATTGCATTCTAGAACGCTGTTTTTCCCCGAGCAGGAAGGATTGATGACTCGAGGTCCTCTGATGTTCTGTAACGAAGCACAGTTTTGACCCCAGACAGCGTGGGCAGGAGGGTCAGAAGGAGCAGGTTAGGAAGTGGAATGATGCGGGGGGAACCCAGCTGTGCCGGGAAAACCAAACAGCCTTGGTCTTCAAAAATAGCCACTGAAATGTGTAAAAGTAAAGAGGCACAAGTGTCCAGTGTAGTCCCAGACGATTCGGAAGATAGTACGCATACATAATTTATGCATGTGTAAGTATAAATAAAGAAGGTGGAGGAGAAAGGAGTGAAATGTAGAAAAAGAGAATGGGAAGAAAATGGGGTAAGTGTAGTGAATCTGGACAATAGATTCAGGGAGTCGCAACAGCAAGGCCAGCAAAGAGTGGAAGCTCTCACAATTTTCTAGGATAAATTTAGACGTGCAAAAAAAATAAGTCTCATCGGCCAGGTTTCCTGCAGAAGAGACTCAGACAAGGATCTGAGCAAGAGCGATTTGTGAAGTGAGATATAAATTGGGAAGGGTGTGAAGCGGGGAGGGAGCGAGCAGGATCTCGTGCCCCTGCAGACAGGACACGGTTGTCCTCTCCACTCCAGGCTTCAGGAACGGTGAGGACACTTGTCCCTCCCGAGAAGCAGCAATGCTGAGGCACCCATTGCATGAGTCCCTGTGGCGATGGTCCCGTCCTGGGCTCCAGGTGCCACCTCAGCAGCACTGCTGCCTGTCTGGCGTGCTGGTGACAGACGCCTCAGGAGTGACTTAGAACAAGGACCGTATTGGGTTGAAGTGCTACGGAGATGAGGGTGCGGCTCAGGGCTGCTACCACCACTAGTGAGCACGAAGTCCCAGGGTCAGAGCCAATCAGCGCTGGCTGCTTTTGGGAGTGACACTGAGATTTATGTACTGATCGAGCCCAAGACAGTCTTGATGCTTTCACTTCATTTTTGCTCTGCGATTTGATCTTATATACAGCATCAACAGGGCAGCACAATACCCTGGAAGAATGCATTTCTGTTTTCTCTTTTTTTTCATCAGACAGTTCATCAAAATGATGGACTGTCTTTGACAAATTCATTTTCTGTCCACCCGATACTCAGAACATCACCAAAATAGAGCAGCACCTCTAAAACACCCCCGGGATTACAGAGAGCCTTACAGACATTGAAATTCAGCACTCAGGCACCTGACTGAACACATCTATGCATAAGTGCTGGTGGCCTGAGTGTCCATGGTGACCTTCTCACCACCGTGGCAGCCAAGGCATGGTCTGTCGAGTGCGTAGGAACGTGGCCGGATGCAGGGATTAGCCTTATGGTGCCAGTGGCTTAGCTGCCATGGGGGCTACAGCCTCAACCTCATTGATGCTAAGAAGCCAGCGTGGTATCCACAAATCCTGTGGAACTGGTCTGTCCCATTCAGTTCAGTGGGCAGGCTGAGCCCCACCTTCAGGGACCCAAAGGTATATGTTGTTAAGTCAGATGGGCTACAGGATGGATTCCCGGTGTGCAATTAGCAGGTCAAAGGATGTGAGTATTGTTAAGTTCCTGATATATACATTGCCAGATTGACCTCTGGCAATGCTAATAAAAGGTTGCATTAATTTATACCCCAATCTGCACTGAGTATAAATCAGGCTTTAAAACCTATGTCACCTCAATAGGTTAAAAAGTACCAATTATGATCACAAACTGTTTTAATCTGTAATTCCTGTACTATTACTGAGGTTGGATTTTTATGATGTATTTTTAGAATTTGTACTTTTGTCAGTCTGTTGTAACTTACTACCTGTTTGCCTGTCACTTCTGTTTAGGTGTTTATGTTTTTCATCTCGTTTTACCCGCACTCTTTGAATATTTAGGACATAAACATTTTGTCATTTTATAACTACTTTATTTTAACTGTATATTTATAGCAATTTGTATGTTCACTTTTCAAACCTCTGCCTTATATTTTTTCTTTCACTTTTACAATGAAAGTATCTCTTCTCATGAGGTAATTATCCATGTTTTCTCCTAGCTATTTTGTGATTTCATTTATTTTGGGACTTTGAGAGAAGGGATGCAGTTTTAGCACAGTTTCAGGCACTGTTAACTGTGACACTGCCACCACCAGCCATGACACAGGATAACTAACCACCTGAGCCTTCTTGGGGTTTTCTGTGCTCCCTACTGGCTCACATCGACCAGAGTCAGCCTACACCTTGTCTTCACTGCAGTAACGCCATGTCGGGGTTCCTGTGTCCTGAAGCACCCCGTCCAGATGCTCGGGATGTGACAGGGACCAGGTCTTCAGGGTCATGGGCATAGTCTAAATGGACCCCATAGGCCTGTTCTTGGTGGCGGCACTTCCTCCTGTAAAGTCCTGCCCTTCCCTCGGCCCGCTGCTGTCAGTGCCTCGCAGGCCCGCCACGCTCCCCCATCACCCAGGACCCTGGTCTGTGTCCCTCAGACCCTCGTGGCCGGAGCTCCCTGCATGCTCTTCGAGGCAGAGCTTCCTATGCCTTGGAGTTGCCATGTCAGTTTCCAGGAGGGGACAGAGCAGGTTTGCTGGGAGGAGCCTCGCCCTGTAACGCTGCAAGCGCTAATTTGGCTAAGCCAGAGGAACTGTAAGAGAGGAGCTCTTGGGCCAGGCTCTGTGCTTGTTCAGATCGCCCAGTGATTGGTTTCAGAAAATCCTCAAACTCTCTGGAATTCTATGCCAAACTTCTTACGGATAATATTTTGTACCTATTCTTGGAAGAAATGGTGAGAGAGAGAGAGTTGTGTGATCCAAGATGTTAAAAATTTATTAAACTGGAGAGGAGTTATTTTTTAAAATCTTTACATTATAGTTCCTGTATAGCGATAATCCTCTTCCAACAGAATGATAATGCCTTCAAAGAGATTATTTGACTTATAAAAATTTATGGGGGGCCAGGGATTTAGCTCAGTGGCTTAAGTGCCTGCCTGGCAAGCACGAGGTTGTGAGTTTGATCCCTGGTACCAAACAATAAAAATTTATGGAAAGAAAACACTTAAAAACAGTAGTTTACCATATTGAAGGGTGTCTTTATATCAGAGAGAATGTAATAATTCTAACAAGAAGCCTGACCTTGGCATAATGAACCACAGCTACAATTCCAGCACTCTAGAGGCTGAGGCAGGAGAATTGCCATGAGTTTATGGCCAACCTGGGCTACCAGTGAGTTCAAGACTAGCATAAACTATGTAGTGAGACCATGTCAGAAAAAAAGCATGCAAGCCAGCCCACAGGGCATACCTTTGAGTCCCACACACATAGTTCTACTCTGGACACTACCTTTTGGCCTGTTTGAAAGAGAATAAAACCTTCCCACCATATAAATCCCAGAAAGCATGCTGAATGGCATCGAACTCTTGACTGTGTGCCCGTCTCTCCTCCACACTAACCCCACCAGCACCATGAGATGAGAACCTGTTTAAGTGGAGAGGCCAGATTGTGTGTTCCCAAGTGCCACCTAAAGAAGGGTTTACTCGTTCTTCTGTATCCCCAGCTTTTGAAAGTAACACCCTGTTCTCATCCCAGAAAGCAGAGGGGGAGAGGAAGCACTCGTGAGAAGGAGCAGGTGGCAAACTCCATGGGAACCAAGAATACAATGTCAATCCTATTTAAATTATAGAAGCATAAAAAGCACAGGAAATACAAAGAAAGTGAAATATTAATATTAAACCATAGCCACCTCTGCCAAATATAATTTAAATAAACAGTCCACTTAACACATGCAGGCTATTACATGCCTAGATATCTGTATCTGTGTTGTGTATAGTTTTTCATTTGCCATTGGCAAAAGTTTATATTAGAAAGGAATAGAAACATTAGCTTCCGGTGGAAGGCAGATGTATTTTATTCATTCTCATTAATTCCCAAATATCCTCAAGTAGAATACTGATCGATGGCTACAAATTTAAGAGCCACTATATCTTTGTCTCATAATATGGATTTGTGACCCAATCTCACCTTTTCTTGACCTTTACGCCTAATGGTGGGATATGAATAAGAACAAGATGGCTGCGTAAAACGTCCTCTGAATGTGAGGTTTGTCACATATGAGCCGTGTCAGGGGGCTGAAGGCAGAGCAAGTCAACATGAAAGCAACAGGCTGTTCCCTGAGCCAGCCACATCGGGCCTGCGGTGGGAGGCTGCTTGCCGAGGTCGACCAGGCTGAGGAACAAGCCTGCAGATTTCAGAATGTAGCTGTCAGGCTGCCTTTTCTGCAGTCTCCATGGGAGCAACCAAAGACCTCCAGCAAAGAAAGTCTCTCAAAGGATCTATAGGGAGAGCAAAGCAAAGCTAACCAGGTGTACCGGAAGACTCTGCTGGCATGAGGAGAAGGGCAGAGCAGGAGTGACAGGGCTTAGGCTTCATCAGCCTTACCAATAAAAGTCATTGGCCCTCCGTTGAGGAGAGCAGTTGGTACAATATGGAAAGGTTTTAAAGACCATTAATTTCTTGCGATGAAACAGCTGGCCTTATTGGCTATTAAATAATGAGCCAGATTCTCTCCAGTGCCTAAGTCACTCTCTGGCAGTAAATTAACTCTTTAAGAAAATTAGAGTCCAATGCCATGCACTTTACACAGAGGAGGAAGGTTACAGGGAACCCGGCCAAAGCTGAGCCAAGGGGTGAAGACAGGATGGATGCTGATGAACAAAAGTACACCTGTGACTCATGTTGACCGGGAGGTTCAGGAAACAGGGAGGATCAAGCTGTAGAGCGATAGTCAAGCTATGGTTCCAAAGCTGGATGAAGGCAGAGTTGAGTCTTACTGATTCATTCAGCCAGTAAACTTTAACTGGTCTATGTAGCTGGTGCTGCACTAGGAATGAGATATTCCTCAGAAAAACACAGTCCGTGTCTTTGGGCCTTTCTAGTCTGACCTCTGGTGACTTGGGGAGGAAGTGAGAAAGAAGCAAATAAATAGATGACTGCAGTCAAATAGAGTGAGTGCTAATTGCATTCACGTACATTGAGTTGGAACTGAGTGGGGAGACGAGTAGCACCTGGGACAATGTTCTGAGGCCTCCAGCGCTGGCGGGGAGTTGCTGTCATCAGATTTGCACTGCAGAAAAATGTCCTGGATAATTTCATGGAGAATAAATTGGGGGAACGAGCCTGGAATGAAAAAGGGTAAGGCGAAGCTGTGGGTGATACAACTCCCAAGGGGAAGAGGTAGAACGAGGCAAGTGGGGAGGCCAACAGGAAAGAGAGGGCTGTGCTACTGAGCAGCCGAATGGACCAAAACCTGTGGGCGCTGAAGGAAAGTGCTGAGCTCCGGAATCGGGCTCAGGCCCCAGGGTGGTGGGAAGTGCCGTTCTGCTGGTGGACACTAGATGAGATGGTTCCAAGCCCTACAAGCATGTCGAGATGGTGCAGAGAAGTCAGCCATGTGAACCTCTAATCAGATTCAGGGAGTACATACCAACAGGAAATTAAAATCCCTAAAACTGCATCAGTCTTAGAATTCAAACCAAATCACTGGAACAGTACTTAGTTTTGCCTGGTTTTTGATCTCAAAGATGCAGTGTCTCTAAATTGGTGCTCTGTCATTGCTCCCCATTAAGATATTTCAGTGACAAGAAAGTAGCAAATAGGAAACAGTCATCCTGAGGAAAGCCAACTTTTTTTCCTTGGGAATATCAATAGTTAATAAGCTACGGATCTGAAAATCAAAAAATTTATACTCTGTGTGAGAAGCAGAAAATTGCACAGGTTGCAGACTAGACAAATTAACAGTTCTTTCTCTGTCAGCACTTAAAAATCTATACTGTGGTTTCTCTCTATGGTATGAGGTGAAACGTGCCAACAAATTGGCTTAGATGATATATCAGAAAATGTGGAAGAAATTATATATTGGAGGAAAAGGGAGGAATTCTTATATATTAAGAGGTGTTGACAACCTCACCACAGCATAGCAAAAATGTCCTTCAAGATAAAACACTCCAGAATTTTAGAAACCACACTTACAGTTTTATTTATTTTAAAGAGAAAAAAATAACAGAAAAATCAAGAAGCAAACAACAACAAAGGCAAAAGAACAACAACAAAGAATAACACTAACTATATAGGTTTTCAAAACAAGATGATAAGAATTTAATAATGGTTGTTATATGGCATATTATTATCTTCAAAATAGTTGCTCAGATTACAGGAATAAAACAAAACAGTAAAATGGAACAAAACATTGGATTTCAAAAAAACAAGACAGAAGGAAATCCCCTACGGTTGCTATAATGCGTGTTGTTATCCTCCAAATAGATGCTCAGACTACCAGCTTTAGGCCTGCAAAGTCAATCAAACAATTCAAGCATTAAGTTATTTTTTTTACTTCAGTTGCTGTCATCTCAGCCAGAATCAGCCCGTTACTTAAGGGAGAGGGGGTGCTCTTCTTGTCTCCCAGCCTACGCACTGGCTAGTTCATGGGAAGGTGTGGTTTGGCTTCTTGTTTCTCTTGCCATCCCCATGGCAGCTGCCTGAGCTCACCAGAAAGCGTGGTTTGGTCACACATAGTGTGCAGCAAAAGTAATTTTTAAAAAGAAAATTGACCTCAAATTTGCCTAAACCAATAACCCTTATGGCAGCCCCAAGGTGAGAACTTCACTCTTTAAGAATGTGAAACGCATAAAATTAGAAAGATAGAGAGTTCCTGGACTGCTTGAAGAGAACTTTGAAAAGACAGACAACAAACTGGAGCGAACACGTCACTCAGTAGTTTTTTGCAAGTCGTCATATCGTCCTGGTGCCAGTTGCATCATGGTCCTCAGAGGAGGTTTCCAGGTCGATGGCCATGAACTGCCCCATCCTGTGCTCCACGTGAGCCCCATTATTCAGGGATATGCCAGACATGCCATGTGACCTGTCACAAACACAGGTAGAGTTTAGAAATGGGAGTTTGGAGCTTAGATGTGTGTGATGTTATCTTACGCTTTGTTGTGTTGATAGGGAGAAGAGGCTCAGAAGTAGGGAGGTATGTGGAGCTGTGATGCAGAAAGCACATGAAAGGCAGCATCATGGACTTAAAAACAGAGCCTGCAGCTCCCTTCATGTGTACTGTGAAGAAAGGGTCATCACATGCATGTCAGCGACCCCTCTCAGGCCCTTGGTGGAAGAGAAGAGAAAGCCACCAGCTATTTCTTTGACCATCTGTTGGTTATAGAGAGAGCAAGGCCTGATCCACATCATGAAACATTTTTTTAAAATACTATTTTTAAGAGCAATTCTAGGATCATAGCACAATTGAGAGGCAGGTACAGAGGTTACCCATAAACCCCTTTTCCCTGTACACAGAGCTTCCCTGATATCTACACCCAACGCCAGGGCAGAGTTGTTACTACTGGCAATTGACAGTCACACATGCAGTGCTCATTTAAAGTGCATGGTTCAGCTTAGGTTCTGTCTTGCTGTGTGCATTCTGTGGGCCAGGACTAATTTACAATGGCGTGGATCCACCATGACACTGTCATGCAGAATAGTGTAACTGCCCTCCACGTCCTCTACCTGTTCACTACCCCCCACCCCAATGCCTGATAACTGCTTGTGTCTCACTGTCACAAAACCACCATTCTGTCTCCCAAAACGACTACCACTTCGCATTCCCACCAGCAAAGAATAAGGGTTCTCGCTGCTGCGCAGCTCAGCAGCAGTTGCTGTTGTCAGTATTCTGGATTTGGGCGTTCTAACAGGCCTGCAGTGGGCTCTCCTCGTTTTAATTTCTTTTTCCTTGATATAAATATCTGCTCACCTGCTCATTTGCCATCTTTGTATCTTCTTCCTTAAGGTGTCTGTTGTGTTTGGCTCATTTTTAAAATTGAGATGCTTATTTCTTGTTGAGTTTTAAAAGTTCTTTCTGTAACTTGGATAAAGATCCTATATCAGATGTGTCTTTTGAAAATACTTTCTCCTAGTCTTTGGTTTCTCATTTTTTATTTCCTTTAAAGTATCTTTTGCAGAACAGAATTTTTATGAATTCTAGCCTATTGATTCTTTCTTTCATAGAGTGTGCCTTTGGTATATTTGAAAAATCATCTCTATTTCCAAGATCACCTGTGATTTTCCTCTTTTGTCTACTAGGGGCTTTATTGTTTTGTACTTTACATTTAGGTATATGACTCGTCTTGAGTTAATTTTTGTGAAGGGTATAAGGTGTGTTTGGTTTTTGTTTTTGCGTGTGGATGTCCTGGTATTTCAGTACCATGGGTTAAAAAGACTGTACAGCTCCTCAATTCACAAACCTATATTTTTTTATGATTTGGGAGAAGATGGTAATGTTTGTGTTTCTATGAGGAAGATGGCCACAGTTATGTTTGTCAATCCATGCAGATTTGTGAAAAAAAGCTAAATTTTGTTGAACACTTTTGTTTGAGAACTGACTTGTCAACTGTTGAAGGTCATTGAATTGTTTTTATGTGCATCTATTTCTAGGCTCTCTATTCTTTTCCATTATCTATTTGTCTATTCCTTTGCCAGCACTACACTTTCTCAATTACCATAACTTTATAGAAAATCTTGAAGTTGGGTAGTATTGGTTCTACAAGTTTATTTTTCTCATTCAATATGTTATGAGCTATTCTAAGTCTCGTGCCTCTGCATATGAACTTTAGAACCAGTTTATCAATATCCACAAATATTTCCCTGGATATGAATTGGGATTGATTGAATTTATAGATCAAGTTGGAAATAAATGACACCTAGTATTGAGTTTTCCATCCATTAACATGGACTATCTCTCATTATTGCTTTAATTTCTTTTGCATTTAAAGTTTTCCTCATAGATCTTATACATATTTTGTGTGACTTATACCTAAGTGTCTCATGGAAAGTGTGCTGATATAAATGGTATTCATTTTTAATTTGAATTCTTCTTGTTCATTGCTAGTTTATAAAAAGTAATTGACTTTTGTAAGCCTAGTCTCCGACAGCCTTGATATAATCACTTATTAATTGCAGGAGGGTTTTTTTTTTTTTTGCCAGTTCTTTCATGTTTTCTACATAGATGACCACGTGACTTAAGAACAGACAATTTTGTTTTCTCTTTTTCAAACTATATACCTTTTACTGCCTTTTCTCATCTCAGTGTATTAGCTAGGCCTTGAATATATTTTTAATATCCTTTTCATTGTTTCAAAACCCAAACATACAACATCCACCAGGTCCAAGAAAATCAAATGCTTCTTGTTTTTATTCTTCAAACATGGCAGAGAAATGAGAAAGTACAGTGAACAGGTACTAATTCAGAGGGCTTGATACACAGTAAGCAACAGAGGAATTACAAAGGAGAAAGTAAAGTATATGAATTTTATATTCACATCCATCTGGGCCAAATTACCAAATAAAAAAACATAAGGAATAGCAGAGAATAAAACTAGAACAAGTAGGTAACCTGTTTTTAAATATTTCACAAGGATTAACTTAAAGTATAATGTTTGGAAAGTTTTTTCACTTCCTCTGAGATGAAAATCACTAATGAAGACAGTATAGGATCATGACTGTGTTCCCCCGTCTCCGGGGATGTTCCTGCTCCAGGCCAGTACTCCAACACAGGTTGCTGAAGCAACCTGATGCTATGTGGGTAACTCCCTGAGTATCTGGCCTGCCTCGTGAGTGAGTTCACACTCATCCGTTGTTTTCCTCAGAAAGATGTTTCTCTATCCACTGGACTCTCCCATGACATTGATGCTGGGGCACTGATGACAATAAGGCTAATTGAGAGCAGATCAGGCTGCTGGCAGGTACTTAACCTCTCCTCTTGGAAGGGCGGACATGTGGAGTCCACTTCCAGGACTGCTGTCTGCTCTGATGTCCATCACCGCTCACTGGCATCCAGCCGGCCTCTGTCCCAGGATGCTCACAAGTCTCTGCCTCATTGGCCAGGGAGCCCCTGTTCTTCTGCTGAGAAGGCCCAACAGCTGCCCCAGGAATCCGCTTCCCTGGTCTCTGCTTCTTTCTTTATCCACTCCTTAACTCAATGGTTATCTCAGTGGATTAGATCAGGTACACATCGCTATGTCAGCTGAATGCAGACAAATTCCAAATAATAAATCAGTGGCTAGAGTTTCATTAATATCATACCATTCAAAGTAAGAGCTTTATATCCTTTGTCAATTCTGTAGTTAGGTACATTCAAAGGACAAGATTCACAAGAGAAAAACCAGCCAGGCCATCCTGTTTCGTGCTTTTGTGACATTAACCACCTGAGCAATTTTCTACTATAAAACATAAAGTACGTGTCCTTATAAATTAGATTAATTCATATAAGCCAGAATCACTACAAACAATAAAAGTAGAATTAGAAGAAAAATAATATCCACATGATGGTGTCAAAGTGGAAAAGCCCCAAAATTTACCTTTTAAGCTAACCACTTTACACCTGTGTTTTACTGTGACATAGTAATGTGATTGAACTCTCTAGAAGGTCAAAAGCTATGTCATTCTTATGTAGAATTCTCACATTGATAGTTCCTGTCAAATTATCTTTCTTTTTGGTTTTGAAATGAATTTTTAAATCATCTCCTCAACTAGAAAGTACAAGCTTTCTCAGAGTAAGAACAAGATCTTAAACTTTTGTGTAATCTATGGCAGTACCTAGCTAAATAGATAAATATTTATTTTACAAAATTAATTATGATGAGCTGTATTATAACAAAGTCAACCATAATTCAAATAGTATAAAGAACAATTAAGTAAATCAGTAAAATCAATTACATAAATCAGATGTAAATATCCCCATAAAAAACAGATGTTCAAAGCTATAAGAAAATGTATTTTCCTCCTTAGCTTTCTGATTGCTTATTTCCCTGAGCCCTGAATTCGCCTTTCAAAATGGAAGTGTAGAAATGAAAATTGCTGAGAGCCTACATTTTGGAAGTGAAGATGTAGAGGCCATGGAGGGGGCCACGTCCAAGGCCAGGAAGCAGCAGGACGCTGAGTGACACATGCGTGGGGGACGAGAGCCGCTGTGGCGTGGCTCTTGCTGGCCTCCGTCGTCCTCATCTTCAGAGATGTGGTTTCCTCTGCGACTCACAGGTGCTCTTCACCATCAGTTTGAGGATTCCAGTAAACAAGCCAGAGGGACAGGGTCCCCGCAGAATGACTCTGCCCACAGGGACAGCAGCTGCAGTTACGGGGCAGCACACACCGCAGACCGCCAAGCCTTGGGACACTGTATGAATGGATGACAGTTTTAATTTCACTCCCAGGCAGAGGTGGTATCTGTCCAGTGCTATTTCAAACCAATTTTGCAAATCACATTTGGGGGCTGCAAATTGGTTTAGTGCACTCATCCCATTGTGGAGGCCAAACTTCTCTGGTTCCTGGTAGGGCTTTTGTTGAGGTGGGATAGCTACAGCATGATTCTCTGTCCTCTAATCGAAATGACAGCATATTTTTTCACAGATTAATTTTAAATTACCCATGTTTCTATCCTTTAATCAAGATGATAAAAACAGCACAGATAATTTTCTGCGCCATTCTTTTAATTTTTTTCAGACTAATAATAGCTGATAGACTGTTGACATTTATTACCTCATATAGCAGTTTTTATTCCAGGCACGCTAGTTTGGACTATTTATCATTTTACTCTTAATTATTTTTAAATTTGATTTTGTCTCATATTAAAGTAAGCAAAGGAATAAGGTCTAAATCATAGGTTTCCGTGAGATTCCTCCTGTGAACTTAAAGATGATGCTTTCATAAAGATATTTGTCCTCTGGATTATATCTCACGCTGAAATAAGGGCCTTCTTCCTGGAAGAAATATTTCTTTACAATGAGCACTTGCAAGAAGTGTTCATCTGTGAACTTTTACCAATTAGAAATGGCTCCGTGCTTAAGATGCTTTAATAATGTCCGTTAAGCAGCATTTTAGCTCATTTTATAACACATTCCAGTTTGGTGATTTATATTAAACATTAAATGCAATAAATTTAGATCTCTTTTCAAGAATGAGGCGCAGCGTCTCTGAATCACCATTTTAGCAGAGTGCCCCAGGAAGGTCCCATCTCACACTATCATTCATGCCTGTAATAAAATGGGCTTCTCCTGTCTCTTCTTTGACATCTATAATAATGGGAATGACATGTGCATGGTGACACTGAGACAAGAGGTCATGTTGATATTGCTTCATGGTTGAGACCAAGGGTACTTAATCGGGGGACAAGTTGAGGGTGTGCATCTGTGATTTGTTGTCTCAAATTTGGCACCCAAAGCCGTGCTCACATCTTTTTTTAAAGCAAATAAAATCAAGCAAAACAAAACAATAAAATCAATCAAAACAAACCAGTGTAAGTGACACAGGACTTCAAAACAATACAAAATCAACAATAGTTACCATAATGCCTCTTGCTGTCCTCAATATAGCTTCAGATACCTTCAGACATAGTAAAAACCAAAACAGAACAGAACCAATAAAAACAAAACAATGAACATAATAAAGGACTTCAAAACAAGACAATAGTAAATTCAAAATGGCTACCATAATATATCTTGTTATCTTTGAAACAGCTGCCCATGCCGTCGGATATAATAAAATCAAACAAAACAAAACAGAATAAAACCCAACCCAACAAAACAATGAAAATGATACAGAACTTTAAAAGAAGATGATAGGGAATTAACAATGGCCACCACCTTCAGAAGGAGCTTCCCCATAGATGCTGCATTGCGCATTGTTATCCACTGATCACATGCTCAGACTACCATTTTAGAACTGCAAACTCAGTGAAGCATTGAACACTGTAAGCATGAAATTGTACTTTACCTCAATAGCTCTCATCACAGCCCGCATCTCTCTGGATCAGCTGGTCGCTTAGGGGTGCGGAGGGGCTGCCTCTTCTTGTTTCCCAGCCCGCCTACCGGAAGGGCTCTCCTCACAGCAGCCCGTGCATGGTACTGATTCACAGGGAGGCTTGCTTCTTGGTGACTTTTCTATTTTTTAATTACACAGAAATGCAAAGAATTTGTTTCAGGGCCTAGAAAGGTGGTTTTCAATGTCTCACTCTGTATGACTGGAGTTTTTTTTTTTTTTTAAAGAATTGATTACAAAGAGTAGAAACACAAATGGATCCCTTAACGACAGTCACACAAGAGAGATTTGAACCCTTCCTGTGTCCCAACCATTCCACAGATGGTGGTTTCATTCTTCACTTGTTGAATCTTGGGAAGGAGTAAGACATGAAAATAACTTGGAAAAAGCTCTCCCTTCAACGCAATAATAACTTTAATAGCCTTCTTTAGAATCATCATGATGAATTTAACTCTAAAATTATCTGATCTCATAAGGAAAGGGACTTGTAAGATAATGTAAGTTTTGACTGCAATTTGAAGATAAAATACCTGGATACTTTTGTAAATGTGTATCTTAACTGAGAAAATGCTCACAGTTCACGTATTTGAATAGGGTTGAACATTAATTATTACTTTCAATGAAAGAACTCTCAGCCATCCACAAATTAGAGTCTAACTTTCTCACAGTAGTAAGATGGTGGAAGGAGGCGTAACCCCACTTTGAAAGCCCATGAAAGTCGTCTCCTGTGAGGCAGCCTTTGCAGACTAGGGTTAGAGCTGGCTCATACAGCATGCCTGTGGCTGAGATTATCCTGACTCACGAGCTCCGTTCTCAGCCATAGGTAGACTACTTCCCCAGCCTGCGTGTGCACCAGTGCCCTAGACTGGAGGTGCATTTCCCAGAGAAATGACACTCAGTCTATGAGCAGGTCCCCAGCCTGTGCATGGGAAAATCTTTTTTTTAAAACACTGTGTCATGAGACAGCAGCAGACACACCTGCTCTAGCATGAGTGTCCCCTGCAGATAAGGGTTAGTGTTAGGGTTGGGGTTAGGGTTAGGGTTAGGGTTAGGGTTAGGGTTAGGGTTAGGGTTAGGGTTAGGGTTAGTTCATGGCTTCTTGCCTTGACACACTGGAATCTGATACAGAAATGAAAAGTAATGAAAGGAAACAGAATGAGGAAACATTACTTTTATGAATATCATTACCATGCTGATAATTAAGGCAGAAGATCCAAAATTGAATAAGTAGTCATGTTCATCTGTTTTAATAATGGTGCTTGAGAAAAAGCAGGTTGACTAGGAAGAGGACAAGGGAGTATCTGGATGCTGTGTTTGCAGCTCAGAAGCAAGCATCTGGCCTCTGTCCATGCTGATGACTCTGGTTCCTTTTAGACATTCTTTTTCTTCAAAAATGCTGTGGATGAGTCTAGATTATTGGCTTTTCCTCAGGTGTTTTTGGCAGTGGAACAAAGGGCAAGTGGAACCATGAGAAACCAGGAGAGGTTTTCTCGAGGTATCTAGGGAGGAGAGGGAGAGGACACCGAGGAACGAGGGGTCACAGAAAGAAAGTAGTACAGCTCCGCTGGAGTTAACTGAGAACTGTTAAGGATACTCCTAAGGAAAGTGACTGTGCCTAGCACTGTCGATGACAGAGGCAGGCGAGGACAAGAAAGAAGGGAGAGGAAGTGTCCAGCAGTTCCCTGGTGACGTTGGAGACAGGAGGACCACAGCTGGCACCGCTGAGCTGCTGAAGTGGCTGCTGCCCAGGTGTTGAGAAAGAAGGCTTGGCTAATGGGGAGACATGTGCATACGTGACAACTTGATTATCACCAAAATGCATGAAATTGGTTGTTCTTGATTTATACAGGAAGGAAATGCACACTACCTGTTCTCCAAGCATGGTTTTTGTGAGGTGAAATTAAGAGCGTTTTGGGTGGGTTGGAGCCTAGATTCTGTGGCAATGCCTGTGTCATGAACATAAAAGTCTGCTAGGAAAAGATTGGGTCATCAGAGATGTTCACTTTTGGTTCTGGAACTCAGAACTTACCTGCATGCAAGCCAGTGATAACTGAGGAATTGGGAGACTTTGGACACATGTATATGCAGGGGAGAAAGGAACCCTTGGCCTCCTCTTACACTTATGGCAGGGGAGGCAGCCACACACTGTTTCGGAAGGGTTTGCGTGTGCACAACACCAGCATAGGTGCCTGTGGTGACGTGGTGGATGATGGCAGTCTGCGGTCATTGCTCACTCTGTGCCCACTCCTGTTCGAGGTGATTTGGGTGCGCCAACTCATTCGACTCTCACCACACCCCAATGGAGTGGCTTCTACTGTTTCTTCACTGCACAGCTGAAGAAAGACGACCTCTTGAGTTTTTTTACCACATTTACCAACAAGCAACCAAAATGAATCATACCTTCTGTTAAAATTATCTCAAACCATACTCATTTGGAACAACTACGTGATACATAGCAGAGGAGGTCTGCAAACCCTTTAGTCTGTTTATTCCGTCTTCCTATCCTACATACCCCCTCTCTCTGTCTCCCCACCTCTAACTGCCTCTCTTCTGTCTACACAGACGGAGAGCCCTGGCGTGCTCCTCATAAACTGTGATATGAAGAGATTAGAGCAGATCTCTGACACGCCACTTTATTTCACTGGAAATGCTTAATAATGAAGATCCACGTTACCCCTGCCAACCCTAAGACTTTGAAGGACATTTTCTAATATGATGCCTGCAACCTATTTTTGTAATTATTTAGGAAAAGTCTAAGCAGTCAACACTGTTGAAAACATGCCCCCAAATGGTGGCCACAGCCACAGGTAAAGCGCTTAAATGTGCCAAGGCCAGATCGCAGTGTGCTTTAAATGCCAAATATACACCAGGTCCTAAGACTTAATACCCCTGAAATTACAAAATATCCGTATCCTTATACTAACTATAGGTTAAAATGATATTTTGGATTTATTGGGTTAAGTCCAAAAGTTACTAAATTTTTACTGCGTCTCATTTCTTTTGAATGTGAAAATTTTAAGTTATACACGTGGCTTGCATGACTTCCTCTTGCGTAGCACCACCATAGACCCTAAAACTGAGGCTCCCTAAACAGAAAGCACCGGTGGCTTCTGTGGAGCCACCCCGCTGAATGTTTGAAGGGCGCGTGTTCAACCTGAACCTTTTTTGTAAATTGCGCGTAATCCCTACACCTGGGTTTCTGGGTAATTGCACCCACAAGTGGCTACATGCAGACACAATTAGGTGCTCGCAACTTGTTTGAAGGCACAGGTGTCTAATTGCACCCACAAACGGCCATTTGGCAGTCACCGTTCATTGTTCACGCGGATGATTATAGGCAAAAAATGGCACCAACCAAAAAAGGAGCGTGGGGCAGCGGAGGCCCCGGAGTAGCTCGGTCTTTTGTGTGAGACGCCCATGTGGATGCTTGCAGAGGAGGCAGATTCAGAACATGGAGGCTGAGCAATAAACATTTGCTTATGTCCCATCTCACAAAGTGGACACTGGCATGGACTTGTAAGTAAGTTAAGGCTGATAAAACCCACCTTGTCAATCTCAGTAGCCTTAAATCTAATGCCACCCTGCCGGGACCTAAATGATAGCGTGTGTGCAAAAATCCCCAGGAGCCTTTTGGTAACTAGGAGTTTTTAAAGGGTTAATCCAACAAATGAATGGTCTGGTGGGGATGAGAAGGCCCCAGTGGAGAACAATCACAGGGCTTTATTTCAGCCTGGAGCCCATAAGAAGGGGGAGGTGGGCGGGATGCGGGAGATGCTGGCAGGTCGGCAGCTCCAGGCAGGGAGTAACTGAGATCCCAGCTCCCGAAACAGCTGAAACAACAAGGCCAGACGTGGAAACACGCCGGCTTACACAGGTTCCAGTGTGCTGAGGAAATGTGCGGGGGATGCCGAGGCTCTGCCTCTTCCCTGCAGGGCGAGTGTGGGGAGCCAGGGGTCAGCTGCCTCTCTCCCGGGGCTTCCAGAAGCACTCAGAACAGACCGCGGTAGCTTTGTGGTCTCTGGTGGACAGCAAGCCTCCTGGGCAGCGCTGGCCCTGTACCTGTCAACCCTCAGGCCCAGTGTGTTTGCTGGGCCCAGAACCCTTTGTTCCTGGGCACAGCCTGTGTGTGTCACAACCATGGGTCAGCGCCTGGGTTTCTGAGCTCCAGATAGGCCGAGAATTGTTTGCACAAAGTTAAGAAATGCCAACTGTGGCAGCTTGATTTGATTTTCACAGGGCAGAAAAGATTTGCTTCTAATGAGTGATTGCTTTTAGTGGTGTGTATTTATTTGCAATATAAGTAAGTGCATGATTTACCCACCTTGACAAATTCTCTCTCTGTCTTGCATCCTCACATCCCTTTATGTCTGCTCTTTATTTACGGTGATGGCTGCCTATTCTTAAATGGCAATGCTATTGTAATAAATCTCCATAAAAAGCCAATTTTCAGTTCAAGTTACTGCAGCCTGAATATAAGAAAGACAGCCTGAAAACACATATTGATTGTCCTCTTAGAAAGCGTCTGTGACAGGCTGAGCTCAGGACTTCCTTCATTTTGACTGGACTGCACCTCAGCCTAATGTCAACTTACCATAATTCTTTTATGTGAAAGGCTATTATTCTATTATCATTTTCTTTCTTGTCACCTAATATCCAGGGAGGGTTCCGTGGGCGAGAGATTACTGGAGAATTTTCTTCATTTCAGATATTTCATCCTTCAGCTCTTCTTCCTTTATTTTAAAGGGGCAGTGGAAAATGTCCTCTTTCTTATTATTAAGTTTCTTTGTATATAGCCTTGAGATATATATATTATATATATATAATACATATATAACTTCTTTAGGAGTTTGGCATAAGTATAAAAATGATTTAGATTTCACAATTCCATAAATTTGAAGTCACAGTTTTCCTTTACTTGACACATTGCCCAGTCTTTGATGCCTAACTGCTGGAACAGTGCTGCCCCAGAAGGAACTTCCATGGCATAAAGGTATTGTGGTACAAAGGCCATTGCAGATTTTCAGTCCGGACCAGGTGTTTCTGTCCTTTGTTACTGAATTTTTTTCCCAAGTTGCAAGGCTCAGCCCTTTGCCCACTTAAATATTGAGGTTTTTAAAATTAATTTATCTTTATTAGTACTAATTTACTGTTCATAATAATCACATTCATTATGGGGAATTTGTATGTATACATATCTTAATTCTTTTTTTTCCATTCCTCTTTCTTCTTTTTAGCCCTCTCCCCCATAAAAGCACTGTTTACATTATTTCCCTTCAATTCTCTTTTTAAAAGATCCCATCCCCCAAAATAAATAAATAAAATTCCTTTTCCTTCCTCCCTTCCCTCACCTCATCCTGTCATCTCCTTCCCATTTGAACAAATTATTTATGTTTCCTAATATATGTCCTCCATTTTGCTCTTTATTTACACTTTGGGTTTCTCCGACAAGAGAAACAATGCAACATTTAAACTGTGTGTCTGCTTTATTTCATTTAAGATTATAGTCTCCAGATAAACCCATTTACCTCAAAATATCTCACATTTATCCTTATTTATGGCAGAGTAGTACTCCATTGTATATAAATACGTTTTCTTTATCTGTTCATCTGTTGGTGAACTTGGACTGTTTCCAAGATTTAGCTGTTATAAATTTTTCTTCTGTTAAACATGGATATACCTGTATCACTGTGCTATCCAGTTACTGATGGATTTATTGCTGAATGCTACAAGAACTTTAGAGAAGATCTAACACCAGTATTCCCAAAATCGTTCCTGGAAGCAAGCATTAGCCTGACACCAAAACCAGAAAAGGAGTCAATCAAAAAATGAGAGTTGCAGATCCATCTCTTCAATGAACATAGACACAAAAATCCTAACATTCTGGCAAACAGAATGCAGCAAGTCATCATAAAGATCATACCTCATGACCAAGTAGGATTCACCCCAGGGATGCAGGGATGGCTCAACATACACAAATCAATAAATGTGACACAACAACAGAAGCAAGGATAAAACTTTGTTGTGATACCTATACTATGAATTCCCCAAAGCTGTCATTCAAGAAGTCAAGAGCAAAGAACTTCTGTGCCAACATGTCCGTTTCCGTCCTGCGCTCTCAACAAGTGAGCTTCATGCTATTTGTCTTAGGGCTACATTTGCAACCATAGCTGACCAGAAGGCCCATAGGACTCTCAGGTGCTTTTGGAGTCTTGTCTCTAATCTGACGTGGAAATGCCAGGTCTGAAAGACAGCACACTATTGAGAGAGCACCACAGAAGCCCCTGGTCAAGAAGTAAATGTGTACTCTCAGGAATCACTTTCATTTCTTCATAAACCACAATTACATTTGTGGTGTGGATCTGCTTTTACTTCTTAGTGTGTTCGTGAAGAGGCTGCTTAAATTAAAAAGGGCTTTAAAAGCCTATTCTTCAGATTCCTGATGACCGGGATGAGCACTAGCGTGTGTCAGATATAGATTCGGTATTTGTCTCCTGTTACCTTATCCATGTTTAGTAAACCCACTGCCCCAGTGTTCGCAGTAGTCCTACCACAGCCATCGGAAACAGGCTCTGCTCCCTCCAAACGTCTGGCCTGTGAGAAAGTAGTAAACACTGGGTGCCTCCGGCACCCCCTTGTATTGGCATTGACCCTGATCGCTCCCTGAGGATTTTCCTCTCCCTGATATAAGTCCAGCCTGGGGGAAAGTGGTGTAATTCAGACAAGAGCTCAGCTATTGGACTGTTCTAGTTAGGGTTTCGTTGCTTTTCATTAAGAATATAAAATTTTCTACCAGAAACTCCAGCCCCGACAAATGGTAGGGAAATAAATAGAATTGTTAGTCTTCATCAGATAGAAAGTAGTAACTGAACTATATTTTCATCGATTTCTTTGCTCCCTTCACTTTTCCCAGCTCCCCACTAATTGCCCCACCCTCCAGAACAGATGTACTAGAAGAGGTGCAGGATAGAAGCAGGCTTACACCACAGAAAGCTAAACCCATAACTTTCCTGGGGACGGGGCTTTACCGCATCTCCACGTTTCCTCCGCCCACCACAGGACCTGCGCACAGTAGGCACTCAACCAGGCAGAAAAAACTGGCAAAAACACAGGAAGCAAGTGAGAGAACAGCATTCCAGATGTTTTCCTGGGAAGGTGTCAGAAAGGACAGTTCTCAGTTTTCAGTCACACTGAGTTTATGTGGACATTCTGTTTCTATTAAGTTTTGTGGACTCTCAAATTAAGCCGTGAAAAATTCTGTCATTGAAAGCAAATTCTTTTTTTGGTACTTTGTATTTTTGTCATTAAGAAAAGAAGCTTCCTCTAACAGAAATGCATAAAGCAATAGAATAAATGAGATTGAGATGACATGGCATGTTTTCCAAGTTTCAGTCTTCAATACTTTCTATCTACCCCACAGAATTCTTTCCAGTGCTCAAATTTCTCATTTTTGTTAGCCATCCAGACCTGGATTTCTTTTGAATATGTTCAGCAGTTTTTATCAGACATGAATGATCGGTGTTTTTCCAGACAAGGAATGATGTTTTTTCCTATGTGTGTCTTCCATGGAGTTTGGAAATGCTCCATTTCAAGGACTGCTAAGAAGAGAGCTCAGTGAACAAGGGAGAATTAGGAGTCATGCATATCCTGGATTCAAGTGCTGATTTAGTGGAATATACTCACAAAACTGCGTGGAACTAAACCATGAACATGGACACATCTACTGTAAGGTATACCCTAATGCATTTTTTTCAGTTAAAGAGAATAAAAGAGAGCTCCATTGTTATCTGGGGTGTACTTGCTAGGTCATGTATGGCAGGGTTCCTGGGAAATCCCCCCATCACCACGACCCTAGCTGTTCTCTGGAAAACCCCAATCAGAGATCTCGAGGAGGCCCCGATGGGTACCGTTTCAAGAACACAAAAGAGAGCACCCCTTTGTACTGCTCCTTAGAAACAGTTCTGCATCTTCTTAGGCCTAGTGCATTTACCATCCAAATAAACATCACGAGCCTTTTTCTCTTTTTATAAAATTGGTATGCCATGGGACAAGATTAGGATCTCTTGAAGGCGGGCTCCCCAGCCCCCTTTTCTCACAGAAACTCCAGATCCAGGTCCATCTCGGATGGTGAACAGACACAGAGAGGCAAGCGGAGCCTAGGAACTGATTAAGGCTGCACATTTTTGTGGCTGGAAGAATGAGATGCAGGCTGAAGAGACGGGTGCAAGCCATTTTGCTAACTTTCTTTTTATTGGGTCTGAATGGTCAGGAATTTTCCTGACATGTTTTATATTTACATAAACCTAATTGCAAATTACTTGTGCATTCCCAAGGTTGTCAGCTACTGGAGAACTGCCGTAGGACTACAGCGAAGGACACTCACTTTCGCAGAAGTAGATAATACGATTGCATACAACTTACAAAAGCCAACTAAAGGCACGGCCGCCTGAGCTAACAAGTGTGTCAGGGACCAAAACTCCAGCAGGCTGCTGCAACACCCCAGGGCTCTGCCCTTTCTCCATTCAAGCCCTCTTTACCACAGCTAAAACAGGAATTTATTCTAGACCTTTCGCTTTTTAGCTTCTCCACCTGGGCATGTTGGAAGCTGTGCCATGCTGAGAGAAAAGGAGCTACAACAAAGCCTTTCTCTACCTTTCCAAAGTGAATGATTACCTGCTCATTCTAAGTAATTTACCCCATATTGTTTGTACTGCTGAGACAGACATATATACATATATATATGTATGTATATATATATATATATATATAGAGAGAGAGAGAGAGAGAGAGAGAACAAGATCTCTATCTCGATATCACTATCTCTATCTCATCTCTATCTATCTCTATCTCTATCTCTATCTCTATCTCTATCTCTATATCTCTATTCTATCAGTCAGCTTTCCTATTGCTGGGGAAAATGCATGATACCCAGAACTTAAAGGAAGAGAGATGAGTTATCTCATGGTTTCAGAGGTTTCGGCCCATGGTAAACTGGTTCCAGAGGCAGAAACACCATGGCAGAAAGGTATGATGGAACTGGGGATTTAGCTCAGCAGTGTAAGTGCCTGCCTGGAAAGTGCAAGGTCATGAGTTCAATCCCCAGTACAGAAAGAAAGAAAGAAAGCTATGATGGAGCAAAGCTGTTCGCTTCATGGCAGATGGGAAGCACAGGAGTGAAACGGTGCTGGAAAGGAAGGAGCTGGAGACCAGATACAATCCCCACCTCCATAAGCCAACCCGACACCCCCAAAAATGTGCTTCAGTCCTCCTCCAGGCAGTTGACAGTGGGGCTCACTACACCATGGGCGCCATCCTCTACGTGCGAACCTGGGGCAGGCACCAGTGGTCTCCTACATTATTCAGATATGGAAAATAACCACTGGTAGGTATAACTTTTAAAGTCCAAGGACAGGCTTATCTTTAGGGAAACTACCAGGGGTTTGGAGAAGGTCGTCAGCATTTGGCTTCGTTGTTCTCTCTTGATTCCGCTCTCTTCTATGTTAGCTTCAGTCTCAGGTCAGCTCTTCCACCGTGGCCGCTCACAGCTCCAGGCTTGTCTCGCCTTAGCCACTCCACAAAACAGGGGTTCTCTCACTTTACTGTGTCCAGCAAAAAGTCCTATGATGACTTCAGGGTGCTTTCACTAGGGTCTCCTTAATCACAAATGGTCACCATACCCTAGGAGTGGAATGTTCTGTTTGGCCACGTCTGGGTCAGATGCCAGCTCTAGAGTTTGGGGGGAGTCACTGCACGTGGACTTCATAGACTTCGTGAGCTTGGATTAACTCTCCAAAGAACACGATGCTATCATCAGATAAGCAGGACAGATGTCAGGTAGGCAAAACAGCAACTTGCATCATCCCAGCTCTGGTCACAAGGAGAGAGGGAACAGTATAACCAAGGATGAAGAAGAAGGGTAGGACCTCTTGTTTCACAAAAAGTAGGATGACTATCAATCCCCCCCAAAAAATTATCTGTCAGTCCAATGCCCCCCAACCATTCTCTCTTCCGGCTCAGATGTCATTTGACCACAGACTTCAGGAATGTTTCCTCAAGTAAATACGACCCAGTGTTTCATCCCCCGAGATAATCCCACACAAAGGTAAAGACAAGAGAGACCAGGAATGTTACATTTCTTCTGAGGCCATTTCCGATGGGTCTTTTGGCTATTGTCCAGCTTTCCATGGGTTTAGATTCCCTGCACCATCTATAACTCACGTTGAAGCCGGACATGTAATCATGTTTGTCTTCCTCTGAAAACGTTAACAAGCAAACCCAGTCTTTAGTAGTTCTCTAAGACGTGACATCAATGTAAATAGCAATTAAATAGCAATTTAAAATATATAAGTAGGACAAGAGAAAAAAGCACAACTGTCAAGGGTGTACATTTTTGTGTATGTTGTATAACATTTTTAAGTGAGCATAGTCCATAAATTTTTGGAAAGTGGTGATAACTTGCCTGATTTCCATCTGGAGAAAGCAGATTTTTGGAGGGGAAGAAGGCCTGTGAACATATGAGAATATGTGAAAGACTGAGAAAAGCACGTAAGAAGTTATAGAATCGGGAATAAGTAAATAAAAACTTAGGACAGGCAGAACAGTAACCAGAATCATGGCAGCCAGGCTTTATCAGTCATTTACCGCGCCTGCGTGCCTGGCCGACTCACGGCTTTGTGCTCGTTCCCATGTGACTCTCCCAGCCGCTCAGTGGTAATCATGCCAATGCTGTCAATGGAGAAGCTGAGACTGCATGAGAGGGTACGCTACTTACCCGAAGACCAACATTCATCAGGTGGAAACCCACAACCATTTGCTCTTAACCTCCCTGCTGCACCTTCCCTTGATACTTAGTGGGAAGGGGGGTCTACATTGAAAGATGGGGTCACTCAGATGAAGTCAGCTGAGACCTGAACACAGACTTAGAAGGAAGGGATCAGGAGAGGCCCCAGAGGGAACAGATAGAACTACGTATAGGGGTTCCGGTCATCAGAGAAAGGGGAGTCTACCCACGCTGGCTAAAAGTCCAAGGTCAATGGCAGAGAGGGGCACAGGCCGAGAGGGAGTCTCTAGAAGACAAAGACAGTGGAGCTATTGGTGCCTGGACGAGCCAGCAGCAAACAAAGGCCCTGGCCCTGAACATCAGGACTCCAGGACAGGACTCCAGGAGAAGGATTTTGATTTTGATTTTGAGTTTAAAGGCACAGAACTTCCAGCCTGGAGAAAGTGGAGGACTGTGCTAGGAATACTAACGTATTTCATAACTGAATAGGGTTTTGTCAGCTACTCAGTACTTTCCCATACTTCTGAATCTGATCTTCTCCTAACGATCCTGTAGACTTGACAGTATGGTCCCTACTTCAGAGTGAAGAAGATGAACACATAGAATTGTTTCACCCGAAGTCAGTGGCAGGGCCGGAACTCAAACCCAGGTGCGTTGACTCCAGACCCAGCACTCTTGTTCAATACAGAGTGGCTCGCACCCCACCAAAGCTGCCTCATTAGCCAGGACTGGTATGTGGGTGAGAGCTTCATCACTAGGCAGTAAGCAGGATGCCAGTTGTGCGGAGAGAAAGATACCAGGCTGAAAACTTAATGAGTACGCAGTTTAGAGACAGAGAGGCCTTTTTTTCTACTGCAGAAATCTACAGATAAAACTCACCAATAGATATTATATTGAACATTACCACATGCCAGGCACCGGGGAGTCTGTAGTGGATTCAGTCTGTCTTTGCCATCATGAAATCTAGTTTGTCGGGGATAAACAGGAACGCAGGTCATTAAATGTAGTGATTAGTGATTCTGGTGAGTTCTACGATACAACCAGAACTTTTCCTAAACAATGTAACATCTGCACTATTAAAGAGTTTCTATGATGTTGTATAATCTTACCGTATAATTTTAACCCAATCGTGCCTTCAAATCCAGCCTGACTCGTGTTTCCTCCAATCCTGGGTTAAATTTTCCACATTACCAACACGATTCCATAAGCTCACAGGAACCAGGGCATCAGATTCAGAAATAAAAAAATAAGAAAGGACAACAACGAGGTGCTAGCCGGGACAAGTTCAGTTGAACAAAAACATATACATCTCTCTTGGTCTCTAACGACCCCCACCCCGGGACCAGCCTTCCAGCTGCCTCATTTACAAGGTCAGCATCGCTCACAGGCCCTCTCTCCTCACCCAGATCCAACACTCTCCCCATCGGAAAGCTCGCCTGCAGCAGGCAGCCCATGGCTCACACCCCTGAGCTTGGACGCCTTGGTTTGCTTCTCATCTCTTTCCGTCTCTGCCCGGACTGGCCATGTGGTTCTCTGGGATAGACTCTGGGACTCTGACTCTTTTTAGATGGGGCAGGTTTATCATTGCCACCAACCAAAGAGTAAGACGGCCTTCTGGGTCAGCGTCATCTGTCCAGATGTAGAACCACAAAGGAAAGATAAGAGGATTATTCTGTAAGAAAGCATTTGATTTCTGAAAGCAGTTCTGATCATCTGCCCCTCACAATTGAACTGTTCTCTTGAAACCGTTTCTTTCTACTGGAAAAGGTGCAGGATGGGTGGATTTAGATTTAATTTTTCCTATCTCGGTATTTATTTTTTTCAAATGGTGGTAATAAATGTGATTAACAATTTAATTCATGTTTTGGATGTTGACACTTTTTATAACCTCAATGGAGTATGCTTCCACATTTACCAATGACTTTAAGACTGTTAAAATTCTGATGAGTATTTTTCAACCTCTGGTTTTACCAAATTGGATAGTTCACTAATCATTTTTTATCAAACAAGTACTGAATTCCCCCACAAGGTGCATACTTACGTTGTAAATAAAACCATTAAAGGCCTGGTTCACACCCCATCAAGTTATTTAGCAATCCGATAATAGTTAACTACAATCATTCCTCATAAAACCACGGAACAAAGAGGTAAATTAGAGTCCACCATTTCTAAAGTGTCGCACGTTTGCCCTTTGTCTGAGGCTGGGGTTGCCCTGCTGTGAGCAAGGTAAAGAAGTCTGCAGCACTGCCTGGTTGGCATAGAAATGACCTGCATTCTCCTCAATAGGGACCGCAAATTCTGATCCAGTGATCCCATTAGGCAAGTCAAGTTTCCCTTCATAATTGCACAATAGTAATATAAGATCTGGGATGTATTTTTGTCCCAACTTTCCTCCAATATGCTTTTGCCTGTATCATTTCATTCGCTTTTGTGAAAAGAAAAGCACATATTATTTTACTGATGGACAAACCGAGACACAGATAAGCAAAGAGGTCTGGTCAGGGTCACCTTTGCAGAGGTCAGGCTGAAGGAGAGCAATGTGAGCTGCAGTCATTTCGGACTGGAGCCTGTGTAGCTGCTGGCAGGGTCAGGAAAGTGTAATCGCAGCAACTCAGTGGAGACCCCCTCTTCTAATGTCTTCCTTTCAGAGTTGAAGATAAGGCCTAAGAAAGAAAATGACCTGTCTGAAAGTCCCTGGGATGTGACCCAGTCTTGGGAATTCCTATCCTGATACTGAGTGGAGAATGCACTTTTAAAGATTTAAAGATGAACCGAGTAAAGTGATAGAAAATGTAGTGTATTTCCCAGGCCCTGAGCGGCTCTTTAGAGTGGGGCATTTGGAAAGCACACACCTGTAAACAGCGGTGCACACTGCCCCCCACGGCGCAGAAACCCAGAAGGGGAGACTTTATTCAGTGGGGAAGGGACTGCAAGCCTAGACAGCCCTGGAGGCAGGTGGGAAATACTGCAAGACACAGGATTCTAAGGAGCAGAAGGCCTCACCTTGAGAGCTGCTTCACTGCTCGTGACCTTGTAGGAAGGCAAATTTGAGCTTAAAGAAAAACAGGAAAGCTGACTTTGTGCGTGAAAGCCCTTGACTTTCATCGGACAGCAAGTAACTGAAAAACTTTTAAACCCCGTGTGAGGTGTGCATGTAAAATGGGCCTCCAGGTTGCAACCTCTGCTACAAGACTTCCTGCAGGGACACAAGTTAGTGGCGGAGGGGACACAGGGTCTGTGTCACTCAGCCATCGAGTATGGATTTGCTTACAAATGTGACTGCTTGCCATTCCATGTCTTTGGGCAATCCCTGTGGGCTCCACACAGAATATCCGATTTTACTGTTTAAGAATTGACTGTGACTTCAGATTCCACAAATACTAAGGACCTGCATATGACCGGTCTTTTCGTGTGTCTGTTTTTCTTGTTCAGTTCCCATCAGAGCACTGCAAAAGATGGAAAGGGAGGCCTGATATTCCCGTTTTACATGGGGTCACTGAGGCTCAGGAGAAACAGCCACCCCCTGAGGTGCGCACTGTGACCACTGTCCCACCCAGTCCCAAACTCCCCGCCTCCCTGGCGACCTGTCCTGCAGTCCATCCGACCTCACACCCTAAGAGAAGCTGCCTCTCCTCGGGGCGAAAGAGATCTGGTTCCCACACGCTGGCTGGTTTGGAAGCTCAAGACCCACAGAAGCCCGGGGATTGCTCAGAATCCCATGGTCCCAAAGCTCAAAAACAAGCGGGCGTGGGGCAAATGGTAAATAACGCTTTATTTGGTAATGGCTCTTTAGTCTGAAATCACTTCAGCATTTACTTTTAATTAATTTCCTGAAATTAGATGACTCATACTTATAAATATTTGCTTTTTATGATAAGCTTTTATTTAAATTATTAAAGCCTCAGCTTCATGACTGATTTTAAAAATTGAGGTCCCCACTGTACTAACGGAACGCATGTGATAAAGAGGAGAGGGCCCGTCTCGCGTTGGCCCCTCTGCCCACATCAAATATGGCTGAGAGCAAAGCAAGTACTCAGAAATAGAAGAGAGGGTGGATTCGCAGTTTTCTTTGAATTGATCAAGGGATAAATCAATAAATCAGGGAGTTAGAGAGCAAATGTGGGAGGAATAAGATCTGAAAGCGCTCACTCACAACAAAAGCTTGTCTCCTCTCTCTTTTTTAAAAGCACTCGTCAGGGGTTCTGGACCAGCATATTAGTTTGTCAAAGGAATCGGAGTTGGGGTGTGGAAGGGGGGCTATGGAAAGTCTCAGGACAGTAAGTAAGTAACTACACAAGAACATTTCAGACAAAAAGGAAGAAACGATGAGAGCGGGGTAATTTCATAAGCTCACAGCTCGGGCTAGGATAAGCCTTGGTTTGCTTGCTGCCCCATTTTACCAGCATCAAAGACAAGCATGGAACCCAAAGAAACCAGGTGGATGAGCTGCCATATTACAGCAGGAGAAATGACAAGGAGCGCCCTGACTTCAATAAAAGAAGATCTGAAAGTAGAAAGCTGGTAATGGCATTAAAAACCAGTGTTTACCAGCTATGTAATGATCAGCCAGAGGCTGGAGAGACCAAAGCAGAGTATTACTGCTGAGTCCACGTCACTGGTACCTGTGAGTCTCTTAACAGCCTTTACCATTTGTTGAAAATCATCCCGACAATACAGTCCAGTGACCTTCGTGTTATAAATCCATTTTATCTGCAAAACCAAATGCTGAACAGAATGTGATCTTACATAAAATCTCTCATGCTGCTGCTGGCTCCAAGGCGCTCTACTGAATAACAGGCCAGGTTCGGGATGGGGTGGCTGCGCAGGGCCCAGCCTGGGGCACTGGGAGGCAGCAGATGCAGGCTGAGCATTGCGCCCTCCGCTGGGGAGACCCTTCCCACGAGCTGCTTAGACTCTATCAAAACTGATAGAGGCCAAAAGCACTTCATTTTATGATCTGGTGGAACTTGAGGAATGGGCCCACCACATAGCACTGGACGTCAGCATACTGTTAGAACAATAAGCCCTGAACTTACCCAGAGAAGTTTGCAGCCGAATTCAGACTGCACATTTCTCCCCAGTGACACTGGTGCCTCATCCATCTGTCTTTATTCCAGTTACACAATGAACCTGCTGGCTTCTTCAGACAGTACGTGAATGCAGAGGTTTGTGAAATATGTTATATAAACCTTAGTATTATAAATTTGGGGAGAAGATTAGCAGATATGTAAAAGAGAAGGCTTTGTCAAACTGCAGCCTGAGCAACGTAAAAGAGAGAGAGAGAGAGAGAGAGAGAGAGAGAGAGAGAGAAAGAGAAAGAGAAAGAGAAAGAGAGAGAAAAGAAAAAGAAAAGAAAACCTCATGCCAATTAGGTTGTCAGGATTTAAATTTGAGAGCTTTGTACCCCAAACCTGGAAATGTCCCAACAGTCAGTTGCTGGAGGAAGACTGAACTCGCCTGTCTTTTGAAGTCGTGCTATGTTTTTATCTGGGAGCATGACATACTCAGAATTGGTTCAGAACTGATGGCAAATGACCAGATGGTTACAAAACTCAACTGTCCCGCAGGTTCCTGTGCTCACCCTGCAGTCCTGCACTGCTGAACTGTTCTCCTGTGAAGCTGACCTGCAGCTTCCCCTGCCTTGCTGTGAGTGCTGATACACTGCCGCTGGTGTGGTGACCCACCTGAAAAGAGGTCTAAACCTCCCCACAGCAGTGAGGACTGATGGCCACAGATGGGTAAAAGAACACTTGCTAGAAGCCAGTGTCTAGCCGGAATGAGCATAAGAGAGGATCTAGATTTCTGACGGCCTTCTGCGTGGGTCAAGCCAGCCCCTGAGGGTTAGAGTCAGGGTTAGGGTTAGGGTTAGGCTGCCTTGACCCACACGGAAGGCTGTCAGAAAGTCAGAGGCCACCGCTTGTCTCCCAAGCTCCTTCTTTGAAGTACGGTGCCAGCTCTGTCTGTACCAGAATCCCCTAGGGCCTTGGGAGAGGCGGTTCTCCAGCCCCTTCAGATCTGCCCCGGAATCTGCTTTTCTGTTTTTCAAATATTCCTCTGCTTCCCGATGATGCTAGAACTGAAGGTATGGGTTCCTCACTAACCAGTGGCCTGTCTAATGGCTGTTCGGACTGCGATGCAGACATGGGCAGCAGCACAGACTGGCGGTGGCTCCTGCAGCGCAGTGCTGTGATCTGCTGACCATACAGGGCTGCAGGAAAGAGTTCTGCAGATAAATGCAGTTAGCCAGTTTCCTTTGACAGTTATTTTGCTTTGAATACTGTAACATACATACCATATACAATTCCTCACTGAGCAACTAATTCATTTAATAACTAACTCGTGGGAACTTAACTCAGTCCTGAAACAAGGGGCATCTGTGTGGGATCTTGAACACAGGACCTTGTAAGTGGAACCACACAAATAGCTGCTTTGATCTTCCTACAAGGCACCCAGAAACTCTCTTCCTCGGGGGAAGGCAGCTAGAGGTCTCGGAATGAGGCTTCCCACACAGAACTGTGGGCACTCTTGGGTGTTTTCCTAGCAGTACCAGCAGTTTCAGCTTCTTCAGCTTCTAAAGGTCATTTTGTGTGTTTATGTATATATTTATTTGTGTGTTTATTTATTTATTTGCGGGGTACCAGGGATTGAACTCAGGACCTCACACTTGCCAGGCAGGTGCTGGACCACTGAGCTGTATCCCAGTACCCAAAAGTCACTTTAAAATAGAAAACTTCTTCGCTTTTGCACCCATTCAACTTTTTTTAAAAACCAAAACATTTCCAATTAGAAAGCAGTGCATTTCCACCAGCAGGAGCCCTGCGAGCAGGTGAGGAGCACCGTGTGCATTAGCAGCCGCAGGGTTCCTGGGCCTCAGGCAGAGACCATAACTCTGTCTGCCTGGGAAGATGCTGCCCCGGCACTTCCTGTGCAACCTTGGATTCAGTTCATTAACCCCTCCGCCCCTCATTTTCCTTACCTGCCTACCTCGCAGCAACGCTTCCTACCGAGCCCATCGGTACAGCAGCTCTGCCAAACCGTGACGTTTCTACTGCTGAGTTTCAGAGTAATGCGCTGGCCACACGGAGACATACCTGCGTCTTAAGGCAATGGTGATGTGGAAACCCTTCCTCCCCACCACCCCACAGAGGTGGAAATGCTTTACACTTCTTGCCCTTGGTGAGAAGGGACTCTAATGACCCAGTGATTGTAGGTTAATTACGTCAAAATCATTAGGCTTGCAAGGGGAAAGAGAGAATGACACATGATTTATTTATGTGAATTTAGAAATTAATAGGAGGGACAAAGAGTAAAGATGTGTGAGTGACATGTACTTCTCTAACACGTGTGTGTGTGTGTGTGTGTGTGTGTGTGTGTGTGTGTGTGTCTTAGTTACTGTTCTCACTGCTGAGACACCCAAAGGTGAAGGCGGAAAGAGTTACTGCAGCTCACTGTGCACAGAGGCTTCAGTTTGCAGTTGACTGGCTCCACAGCAGGGTGGCGGCAGAAGAGAAGCAGTTCGAGGCAGGCAGAAGGCAGCAAAGGCAGCAAGTGGCAAGCAGCAGCCACAGCAGCCCTCCGTGTCTTTATATTCTATGCAGGCACCAGCCCTGAGGCAGGGGCACTCACACCCAGGATGGGCAGCCTGGATCCCAGCAACCCACACCCTAGGTTGCAGCCGCCTCCAAAAAGCCCACCTATGGCAGCATCTGAACATACGCCATAACAGTGTGTGCGTGTGGAAAATCAAAAATAAACCAGGCGGAAGAAGCCTTTTGAACCATTCATCTGATCTCTGCAATGTCCTATCCTCAGTCAGTAGCCCTGTGCAGGAACCAGATAGGACTTCTAAACAGCCGCTGGAAGCCCACAGTGTCCAGCCTGTTGTCCCCCTACCTCTCCCCTGGGAACTGAACTATTTGTCTTTTGCATAACAATCAGAGGAGACCACAGTGTTTAGATACTGAAATTCCACAACCACTGTTGCAATAGAGAAAGAGAGATGATTTAAGTGACCTATCAAGTTATGAGGATTTCTACCACTGGTTGCTATTGCTTTAAATAAAATCTCTTCTGTAGTTAAAAATATATATATATGGTAACTACCTGATAGTATCATTGAAATGGATTTCATGACTCTTTCACCTCTACTCAGGACATCTTTTGATTTCCACAGGATTTTTCTCTACATGTACTCTCACATGTGTTCTTTCTAATTGTCCTCTGCTCCCACTTTAGAAGCCTCTCACCCCTCAATTGTTTTGGCAGACCCATGTTAGGGAGCACTGCCACCATCAAATGGGCCCACTTTCCAGACAGGGTTCTGTAGAATCTGAGACCCACTGCGCACACACTCAGTAACTGGATTCCCTTCTTTGTGGTCATCGTTGAAAATAACAAAGGAAGAATCGGATGGGGGGCCAAACTTGTATTTGTCTTAAAAACGTCTTCTGAGCCCATCATAGTCTCTATTTCTCCTTCATTGTCTTTGCAAACATTTCCTTGGTGTTAATAAGGGCCCAAAGCACCTGTGACTACATCCCCTCTCCTTGTAGTTCATTGTGAAGAGCAAGGCCCTCTCTCCATAATGAAATGAGAAACGTGAGTGACAAAAGTGGGATTTTTTTTCCATAACCATTTCTATACCATAGGCCATCAAATGATCATTGCATTTTGTGATTCTGTAAAATCTGCCAAAATCAAATCTATATAATATACATTTCAGAGGGTTCTGCTTATTTTAACTGTCTGCATTCATGCCTACACCAGTGATGAAGACCTGGTAGCGGGAAATATGACCAAGAAGTAATTACAAACACAGGCTGTAAGCATCTCTGTCCACATAGCAGGGGCAGCTCAAATGCTTATGAGCCTATTAGTTTATGCTGATTTTTTTTTAACATTCCAGTATTTGTAGAAGTACCAGAGGAGAAAAGCACCAACAATACTTCAACCACTAAACCCTCTGTGCGGCATGCTTGAGGTATGGGTTTGCCACTTGTCCACTCTCTGCCAATAAATATGAGCTCCTCCTTTGGCAACAGGACTCTCACATCTCCTTATGTCCTCCCATTCTAACCCCAAATTTGGTTACAGTCATTTATTACCGAAAAAGGCAAGCCATAAATACATCCTTGGACATTAAAAGATTGTTTTGGCAGCTAACAGTGCACACAGTATTTTACAGAAAATAAAAGGTACAAGATTTTGCCCTCTTGGAAACTTTTCCATAGCCTATATAGCCTAGTGCCTAAGCTATATATTCTTACCTTTCATCAGAAATTCTTTATGCCTTTTACTACAAACATAGTCCTTTATCTACTAAACTTCTCAAAACATTACCTTTCAAAGTAAACTGCCTTTATTTTTGTGTATCTTAGTTTTTTCTCCCCTTGTCTTAGTTACTTTCTCATTGATGGGACAAGATACCCAACACCCACAAGATAAAGGAGAAAAGATTCATTTTGGCTCACCGTTTGTGAAGGTTTGAGTCCATAGTTGGCTGACTCCAGGGTGGCCTGGCAGAGGGACATGTGAGCAGAGAGAGAATTACTCATAGAATGGTGGCAGGAAGCAGGTAGAGATCAAGGGAGGAGGAGGGCTACATACCCTCCAAGCCATGCCCACAGCGACTCACCTCTTCCTACCGGGTTCTACTTGCCAACATCACACCCATCGACAAACCCATCAGTGGGCTAATGCAGTGATGGGTATCACACACCCATGATCCAGTCGCCTCCCAAATCCCCATCTATGAGTTCACAAGCTTCAGGGGGGGGGCATTCATCTATAAATCATAACACTCCTCTTCAGCTTCTAGCTTCATCTATCCTTTTTCCTAAAAGAAGATCATTAGGTGAGATACAACCATGGTTCTTAAACAGCCTCGAGACAGGTAGGTGAATCCTGATATCCTCTGTATTGCAAAGATTTGTCAGTGATATTTGAAGAATTAAAGGTATAAATATTTCTTTTAATAACTTATGGTAGATTTAAGATTTCCTCCCTCTCATGAATTCCCTTGTTGCTTCTTGAACTGGGAAGAAAGGGCACTGAATTACAGCAGATGATGTAAAAATTTGCATAGTCCTACTTTCTACCTCTCCCGGGCACGGGAGCTTATATGAAAGCCTCCTATCACCTGTATCCTTGTGGAGAAGAGGTGGGTTGGCACTGGGGCAGAGGGGAAATGGACACTGCCTCCATCTCTAGATTCCTCTCATTGACCCTCAAACTTGGCACTTTGACCGATGACAGCACTCACACCTGAGTTGGACAGTGTCCCCCAGGATCTTGTATGTGAATCCTTATACCACCTCTGTTTTGACACCCAGGCATTAGATACCGCTAGATTATTGTGTTTATGACTCCCTGGAGTAGCAAACAAAGAAAATTCCTAAGGCTATCAAAAACTATTCCTTAACTGGTAAGTGAATAAATATACCTAATCTGCACTTAGGAAAGCCAGTTTTATAGTTAATTTTGAGTCACGATAACTCAGTTGTCTAAGCATCATTAGATATATTGACATCCTGACAAATCAAGGCAGTTTAGTTCTAGTGGAAAATTTATTGAGCACCTACTAAGTTCCAAGCACTCTCCAAAGCAACAGAGATAAGACAATATAATCTTAGTTTTGACGAACAACACAAGTAACCTCTACTCTAATAAAGTCTGCAGTCTTCAAATGTTAGACTCAATCCAAGCATTTACTCAGCCACCATTCACCCCAACCTCCTTTCTTCTGTGAAAACTAGAAATCTGTCCTGCTTCAACATTGTCAATCCCCGGCTTCTCATGAGTCCACTGCCTCCTCTTATTCCTCTCCCCCCTCCAGCCCCGCCCACATGTCACCCTTTAGGGTTCCTGTGTGCGCTCCTGGCTTTTATCTTAAACAAACTCTCTCTACATTCATGGAACACCTATGGTGTGCAAAGCCGTGCACTGAACCCCAGGAGAGATCACTAGACAAGTGCTGCACAGAGCAGCACAAGGCTGGCGAGGGACACGTGGCGGGAATGACTGTGGTGAGCACAGACCAAAGACTTCGCAGTTGACAACGATATGGGTAGTGTAGAGAGGGAAGCACTCAGTGGTACTCAAGCCCCTTCCTCTACTCCCAGGAGTCAGCCAGTTTGTCCCTGGTGAAAGGTTGGCCAGTGATTCTGTCCTCCAGACACTGAGTGCTTTCCACAGACAGGATTCCCTCGGCAGTCAAGGGAGCACATCCTCCATCGTTCCATAAAAGGAGGGCGGCAGTGCCCAGAGGCTGGTGGCCTGCTCAGCCTCTCATTCCTGGCTGCTTTTGTGCCTCATGAAAGACACAGACACCTAAGCTGGCAACAAGGGAGACCCTCAGTAAAGAAAGCGATCTTTCCTGTTTCCTTGTATGTGACTGACCTACAGCCCTGTCACACTCAGGCTTAATGGTTCACTTTCATTGTTGAGCACATCCATGTCAGAAAAAAAATTTCCCTTACATGTATGTGTATGTTCCCTTACACACATGTGTATATGTGTGTATTTATACACACACATACATGTAAGGGAAATATCTTGTGTGTATATATATATATATATATACACACACACATATATATGTATATATTATGTGTGTGTATATATATATATATACACACACACACACACACACAAGATGGATACCTATACTACTAGTCTCTATTAGTTCATCAAAAAGAACAGTTTGTGTTGTCTTTGATACCTAAATCTTTTAATTGGAACAACTACTTTCAAGATAATAATATTCAGTATATTAACTATATTTAATTTCCTATTATTTTGTTTTGAAATTCTGTATCATTTTTATCCTTTTTTTGTTGGTTTTACATATGCCTTGGATCTTTCCTAGGAATTTTCCAAGCAAAATCGTGAATTCTTCTGACTTCCAGAAATGAGCCTCCTTAGAAGTCAGATAAAGCAAACATTTTAAAAGGCATTTGCAAGACCATTACTTCAAAGAGCTATAAGGAAAATGCACATTCTTGTTTGTTTCCTCAAATAAATATGGTTTCTAAGACTTTAAATGGTAAGATTATTTTAAGAAAAATAATAACATACAAATCAGATCATGAGGTCACATGAAAAACGAGGGGTGGGGAAGCAGTGATACATTTGCTGTTTGGCTCCTTGTCTGAATCTGAATCCACCAAGGAAGATGCCCCGGGATTCCTCAGAGTTGACTTGAACCCGGTGGCCAAAGCCACTGTGATAAGCCCAGGAGAGGCCACATTTGTGCTTTTTACAAACATTAACTATGACATAAAGAGACTATAAAAAGAGAAACTCAAGAACAAAGCAGAAAATGTCAACTGCTCCTTTTTCCTCCGTTGTCAAAATCTGCAGTTCATGAAGAGGGTTCCTCTTTCTGTTTAAGAATCATTCTTTCAGATATGTGTGAATGCGTATTCGGGCACACACCCCACACATGCCATTATGATATCCGCAGTAACTCAGAGGCTCTGACAAAAGTCTGCAGGAAATAGTTTTGAACCAAATAAAAAAAATTATAAACAACAGTGATATACCACCCCCCCAGAGGGGAAAATTCTTATACTCTTTGAATCTTAAAACAGTGTTTACATAGGTCAACACATTCTTGTTCTCCTCTCTAAAAAATTTAAAAATTATAACTGAATCCTACAGCAGTAGTGCCTACAGTCTCATTTCTTGACAAAGAGCAGCTACCACAGTGGGTTTCTACCGCACATCAGTAAACTTCCAGACCTAAAATATTCCCTTGGAGAAGCCATCGGGCCACAGAGCTCTCTTGAGGACGCTCTGTCTGCCCATGGGACGCCTCCCTGCCACCTCCCCCCAGGGGTCGAGGACGAGGGATGCAAGACAAGACAGCTACCGCCTCCCACGTATGCAGACTGCATGGTCACGGAGTCACGCAGGGTGGCTTCTGGCCTGCCTGTCGCCACCTGATCTGGACTGTCTCTCCAAAAATTAAAAAGAAAAAAGGTGCGCCTGTCTTTTATAATGTTCTGTTTTAAGAGAGAGAAATCTCTAGAGGGAGAACAGGACCCTGAAAGTCCAAGGCCTGGAATTCCTCCTTTCTCTCTTCCCTTTTAAACAGGAAACATTCCCGCTAAGAGTCCGGAGGGAGAGTTGGCTGTGCGTTCATTTCAAGGCAGATAATGTTTGTATGTTGCAAACGTCAGTGATTTATCCTAAGGGCTTAACATGAGTGCAGAAAAACCACATGTTTCATTTTGTGCGGAGAAATATTTTCAGTAGATTTTGAGAGAAAGCACAGGTTAAGGATTTTTTTATAAAGTGTTTGTGAAATCCCCAACATAAGCCGAAAAGGACCAGAAAGGAGCGTAGTGGGGGCGCAGGGGGTAGAAATTCTCACCGTAACAGATACGACAGTGCTGGACATTGTCTAAATCAAAAGTAAAATTTGCAAGGAAAGGGAAGGTGAAAACTGCATCCTTTATTTCCCAGGGCTGGAGTGACAGATGATGCATTTGTACTCTATTTGTCATGGGCAATTTAGAGGAGCGCAAAGCAAACTGCACTGAATAATAGCAGCTGATGCTGTAATAACTTGTACACAAACAACTTAATTTTTTTATCTGAAAACTCTCACTAACTAAATTGCCCCGAGCTTGAGGATCTATCTTTCATTATTATACATAGCCAAATTAAGACACAAAAAGCGAGCAGAGTGAGTTGTACTGTGCGTCCTTTGGATCCACTCACAGGCCGCCTGCCACACACGCCCGGCCTCACGCTCATTGACTCTCCGCTGATTTGGGGCCGCATGGAGCTGCTTCGCACCCAGCTCCGCAGATGGCAGTGCGATTCCGACCCTCCCTGACAGCGCCTGATTAGCCACGGATGCTGCATGCTTACCAGCCTGTCATTTCCTTCAAGTGTCCTTGCAGCTCACTCTGCCTTTGGAGAGCTTTTCATTGATTATTATTGCTGTTTTTCTTTACCAAAAAAAAAAAATCCAAAAGGGGGTGGGGGAGACCAGGAGTAAGGGACCAAGTGGAGGGCTCCAGGGGTCTGATGTCAAATGGTGGTGGCGAAGGTGCACACGGAAAGTCTGCGGGGCACGGAGCTGCAAACAGAAGCTGTGTGTTTAACCCCCAGCTGGAGGGGTCATGGCTGCTGTGTGCTGTGCAGAGATGCACTGCGTCTGCCCTGGCAAGCAGACGGGAAGATGCTCGTTGTCGTTTTCCTCAGAAAAGAGGCAGCCGGTGGCCTCCTGTTCGTGTTTACTCCTGCCGGCCTTTCCAGGGCCCTGCCTATTACATAAGGCAGCACACAGCTGTTTTGGTTTCTTGTACTCTGCTACTGGCCTGGTGATGCTTCTTGACTTTGGGGTGTAAATCATTACACCAGCGTTCTCGGGGAGCCACTGACAGCCCCCAGGTTGGGACTTTTTCTAGGGAACGCAGAGAGGAGGACATACTACTCCTCCTGGTGGTGTGACAGCAGCCACCCTGAACCGGGCCACAGCCCACCCCATGAGCTGTTCCCACTCGCTCGTGGGGACTCTGACCCTGAGTGACCTCTGCAGTTCTGAAGCCTCATCTAGGACAGGCTCCAGGGAGACTGAGCAGGGACGGGGACCACGCGGCCCAGGCTTAGGAGAGCCACACTCCTGGCCTTGTTGAGGAAACTAGCTCAGCTGCTGTGATGGGAGGGGGTGAACACGGGGCGCGTTTCTCTTGCACATGCCAGGCTGGGTGGTACAGAGTCTCCACCATGGGGTCCTCAGGAGCCGAGGACATGGGATCCCACGTTCTTTCTTCTTTGGCCCCTGAGTGGGGCTGTTTGCACTTTGAGGTCTAGCACAGCTGTTCCAGTGGCCAAAAACCAGGAGAGAAAGGCCAGAAGGTTCTCTCTTGTGTTTAGGGGCGCACGTCCCACTGGCCAGGCCTGGGCTGTGACCTCAGCCTCCTGTGTGGGAGGCCAAGGAGCTCGGTCTTCAGTGAGCGAGCCAGGGCACCCGAGTCACTGCTGACCTGTGTCTCCCTTCTCTTCCCAGGGCAGGCCCAGCAGAGCCCGTGGACTATCTGACAGCAGCACCTCGAGGGCTTTACCAGGAGCGGGAGCTGCCCTACTACCCAGGAGCTCATCCCGTACACCCTCCCAAAGGGGGCTATGCCCGCCCCCCGGAGCTGAGGGTGACAGACCCCCGGTATCCTCAGTACTATCCACCCCCGCCGGTCCCCCAGCACAAAGGACCCTTCCGCCAAGACGTGCCGCCTTCTCCCCCTCGGCACCAGAGAGTGCCAGCCTATCAGGAAATGAGCAGAGCAGGGCCCCGAGGGGGCAGCCCCGACTGCCACCCCTATCAAACCCAAGATCCCCGGCAGAAGAACCCCATGACTGCAGCTGTATAGCTGAACCTCCCGAGACAGCCCTGCACAGCCAGGAACAGGGCCAGAACCACCGTGCACTGCCTACACTGCGAGGCCTTCTCCTCCTGCGGAACCCGCCACGGTACATACGGCCTCGTCTCACTGAGGTGACCACACTGGACGGCTCATGAGAGAGAACAGCAAGGAAAGAGGCAGACTCAGAAGGAAGAGGAAGAGACCACAGAAACAATACCTCCCAATACTACAGAGTCTTCCAGAGTGGATCGAGCCAAGAGTAGCAACTGAACAACAACTGAAAACGGAGATAAACGGTGTGGTACCTCCCCAGCTAGATAGCCTGTGCCCCTGTGTCCCTGCCTGCCATGGAGCTGCCAGTGCACGCTGTCCCCACAGCCGCAGCACCAGCCCGGGGCTCAGCCGCAGCCCCCTTGCTGGAGCTGTCAGGGCGCAGGGTGGGCCGCTGTGTCTGCGCCTCCAGGCAGCCCGCCCTCCCACTGTAGGGCGTATTTCTTCTATTTCGACTTGGGCCAAACACGCTCTACCTGTTTCTTTTCCTACTTTTAATAAAACTTTGCTGCCTTAAAAAAAAAAGAAAGAAAGAAAGAAGAAAGAAAGAAAGAAAGAAAGAAAGAAAGAAAGAAAGAAAGAAAGAAAGAAAGAGTGACAGTAGAGAGCCTGCAGGTCTGGGCATCTTAGTAAGTACAGGTTTTTTGTTTTTGTTTTTGTTTTCATTGAGAAAAAAGCAACAGCAAACATGACTAGTGACTTGTGGGAAAATTTCTCTACCCCAAGGAAGACTGCATTTCTGTGTTGTAGTCTTTCTTGGGTTTCCAAAGCCACTCGTGTTTCCTTGCTTTCTTATATAAAAGTCAGTGAAAGAGCGCAATATTAGCGTCCTGGGAGAGTGTGCGGCGGAGCTGCTCAGGGCCTCGGAAGCAGTGGGTTCCGGGTCGCGGTGCCTGGAGAAGACAAGACACCCGGCCTGCCTCGCCTCCCTCCGCCCACACCTCGGCTCCATGGCTGGGAGACGCTGGTTTCGGATGCATCCCCAAATCTCTTGGTAATTATTTTAACCGAGGCCTCTATTTTGACTCCCGCCTGAGCACTAAAGTGTTCTTCGGAGCAAAAGAAGCCACTGGTTATGTCACACAGGAAGCAAAGCCCTGGGGTTGCCAGTTCTGGACTGCATGCCAAACGGCGCCAGTCTGCACTCGGGGGCAGTGAGGGGCTGACTGCAACCTTTGGAAACTGCCCACCAGCAGGTAGCAGAGGGAAGCGAATGACTGTGCGTGTGCACGTGGGCCTACAAATGTGTGATCGTGAATACGAAAAGTAGAAGGAAGAGGAGGCATGAGATTGAGTCTGCCTCTGCTAGATTCCATTAACAAAACTCAGGGCAAGCAAGAAGTCTCCAGCGGAGGAAGGAAGGTCTGATGGCTTCGCAAAACTGAAACTCGCCTTCTCAAACACTTGAGTAGAACAACGCCATCCCAATTGCTTTTGAGCTTTGCAGCTATCTTCTACAGGAACAGAACATCAAAAACTTAGGGCCTGATCTAAATGAAAACACAAGCAAAACACAGAAACAGAGAGGCCCGGGAGCAGCAGTTTGCAAGGCTTGGCCTCGGAGAAAAGTACTTAAGCCTTTTTACCTTCCTTCTCCCCTTCCTCATGCCCCGCCCCCAAAGGGTCAGAGGTCAATTTAGACAGGTTTTGACTGACAGTAGGATAATTCTAACAGGCAGGATTTAATAAATTGTATTATTGAATATATAGAGTATCCAAGAGGCCCAGTTTAGTGGGTTTTTTTTTAAATTTAAAAGTTTCATTACCAAGAATGGTGCAACTGCTGGATTTAGATGTGAATAATATTATTTACTAAACCTCAAGAGACATCATTTTCTCCACCACCATCTCAGTGGCCTCCTGAAAAGGACTGTGGGGTTGGTCTTGGTTTTCTTCCATCTCTCTCGAGCCAGCCACTGTCAGATCTTCTGCAGTGTGTTGAGGGTCTCAGGCCCTGCTCCCCAAAGGTGGGGTGCAGTGTGTAGGGAGTTCCCTTGCCAACGCGCTGGCTGTGGCCTTTTCCCAATGCTAAGTAACCTCCAAAATGAGAGAAATGTAACCTGCTTTGAAGCATTAAAAATCAACAAATTAGATTTCTGCCGCCTTGTGATGGATCCATACCACAAAGCTCCTTCTGGAGTAAGGTGGTCAGGGGTGAACTTTAATCTTGCAGAAGTGGCCCCTGCAGAAAGAGGTCCATTGTCACCTCAGTGCTGCCTCCTTGGGCACGCCAGGCCCCTGCACGCAGGCCCTCCAGAGCACGGCTTTGCCTTGTGGGCACAGTGAATAAAACCACTGCTAATTCGGAAGGACAGTCAGTGAGGTACGGGACTGGTAGAGTGAGCAAAAGATAGATGATAAGAGTTTTCCTACTTGAAGCATAACATATGTGCCTTCTGATCCTGCCCTAAGAAACTAATATTATGTTTGTGACAGCAGCTGTATCAAGCCATGCAACAATTAAGACAGTGGAGCTGTGACTTTGTAAATGCCTATGTGCTGACCCTCTAATTGTCACCGAGGGTACAGGGCACTTTCCCAGCCTTCAGGAGAGCAGGTTGTTCGGAGCATTTAGAAGTCCAGGCTATCACCAATGGGTGTCCATGAGCAGGAAATAATTCCCAGTGTCTCCTTGCAGCTTGGAACTCTAGTAGCCCCCTGGAATAGAGTTGCGGACCCGTCAACATGGACCTGCCCTGCTGGGTCCTTTGGGCCTCAAAATGGTATTTGACCTCAAGTCATTAGATTTTTTTTTTTAGAGTCTTATTTTTCTTTCTTTTGTGGGAGTAGAAAGATGAAAGAAAACAAACTACGTTTAGATACAGGAAAATTTGGCCCAGTATAAGAGAGAGAAACATCTCATTAACCCATTATGCCATTGGGCTATGGCACTATCCGTCTTGATTTAATATTGTTTCTCCACAATAACAAATCATGGGGTGAAAGGCAAACTCAAAGGCAGGCACATTTTCTTAAATTATGACTTAGCACAAAACTGGAGTTACTCTGAAGCTTATCACTCTTAGGCTTTCGGTGCATATGTGTTGCCCCCACTAGGAAGCGTGGAGAAAGGGCTTACAGTCATGCATATGGTGGGGTCCAGAGAGCTGCTGTCACTGTGGGGAGCCCCGGATGGAGGAGACGGGAGACTTCACTATAGCTTTATTTTTGCTACCAACTAAATAAAATTAAAAAGAGATCCATCATTTCCCCTAATGAGTCATGAAATTCTTGAACTAAGTGGATCTTTTATAGGTAGTTCATGTAACTTTCGGGGTATCAGGAAGCTCATAGCTCTTTTCCCTGGTATGCATAGAGATCAGCCCTACAAACAGTATTGTCCTCTCCCTATAACCACAGCATTCACTTTCTTAGGATGGCCATTGTAGCAACTGTGGGGAGTAGAGCAATCTGGAGTGTTTGTATGTGAAAGAATTTCTGCTGTCAAATTCCTGTGGACATTGAACCTGATATCCACAGTGAGTGGCCTTCCAACTAGCGTTGAGTTGGGCATACAGTGGTATTTCTCTGCCCTCTCAGTCCGTGGTGACTTAGTGGAAACAACTTATAAGGAGACTAGAAAGGCCAATCTCCACAAGATGTCTTTACAAAGTCACCTCTCCAATAAGAAAGAGGAAAAAGATATCTAAAATAAGCCCATCTCACATGCAGGTGCAACCTCTAAGTGAAACTCCTTTTCCCTTGTGTCCTTAAACAGTAATAGAATCACCCAGGGCCTGACTGTTAAAGCTAGGCTTGGACACCACGCTCAGAGTGAGAATCGAACCAACCCAAAGACTCTGGGCCCCCTCCTGATTCAGCTCCTTGGAAAGTGTTCTGTTCCATCTGCAGTGCCATTTACTCTCAGAACATACAGCCTATTACCTGTACTGACCATTTTTCTAGTGTTTCCTATGCTTTTACGATACCAAGCCTGTTCATATATTTAAATTATATGAAATAATATTTTGGCATATGGGGATGGAGAGTGAATTCTTTACAAACTTTTAAAGATGATCTCATTTGTACAACAGAAAACACTTTGGATGTTATATATGAGTATATAAAGTTTCCTTGTTTTATTTTACATTAAAAATAAAGGTTTAATCAGTCAGTAAGATATCGGAGTCCTGGTTTCAGCCACCACCTGTTCGTTTGGGGATGAGGGGAGAGCTGGGCCTGGGCCTACTCAGCTAGGAGCACAACACCGAGTAATTCCATAACAACCATTAAAAACAGCAACAAGGCGGTGGGGAGATAGCTCAGCAGTGCAGCACCTGCCTGGCAAGTGTGAGGTCCTGAGTTCAATTCCCAGTACCAAAAAAAAAACAAGAAGGCAGAGAAGAGGAGGGAACTTCTGCACGTGGAGTGTGGGGCACCCTGAGAAGTACTGCTGACGTGGAGAGTTCACTGAAGAAGCACACAAGTTCAATACCTTAAAAAGGGAAGGAGGCAGGGCTGGACAGGGAGAAGCTGAGCTGCTGCCCGGAAGAGGCTTCCGCCACCCCCACAGGGAGCTCTGGGGCGCTGTGCCAGGCGGGATGAGGGTTGACCAGTAGACGGGGCTACCCCTAGGGTTAGGCCGTGTTTTTCCTTTGGAACAATTCCCAGGGGCGCCTGGTAGCTGGGGGCCGTCCCTAGGGGGTACAGCGGCTGGTAACATAATCCTTCCCTGAACTGGGATATGAGCAGCCTATCACAGCACCCACAACAGAATCCAACACCATTATCTCAGTCAGTTTCTTGTCACCGGGACAAAAATACCTAGCATCCACATCTTAAGGAACAAGAAGGTTGTTTTGGATCATAGTTTCAGTCCATAGCTGGTTGGATCTGAGGCAGGAACAGCAGGGTGGAAGGGCCTGACTGGACAAAAGCTGCTCACATCATGGCAGCCAAGAAGCAGCAAGGGCTGGAGACTGGGACAAGCACGTGCCCTCTGGGTCACGCCCACAATGGTCCACCTCCAAGCAGGTCCGGTCTCCTAACAGCAAGTCAGCTATAGTGCCCCCATGATCCAATTCCCTTCCACACACAGGAGAAGTTTGAGAGACCTTTGAGATTGAGCCATAACGACCACTGACCTCTCTCGCATGCTGGAGTCACCTTATCTTATCCGTAGTAGCTTCTCATCACCAACCATGTCTCTCCCAAGCTCCTCTGTTAGCCCTCCACATATTGCTGGCCCGCTCCCTCACAGCCACCTCAAGACAGACTGTGCCACCTGAGCTCTGTCTCCTGAGCTTAAGCCTTTTCGCTTTTCTATTGGACATGCAAATGAACTTGTCCCACAGGCTCCTTAATACAACACAGTCAAACTGAAAACAGACTATCTCGGTGACTTTTTTTCACTGCTGAGACAAAATACCTAATGCCCAAAATTAAGGAAGGAAAGATTTATTTAGCTTACAGTTTGTGGAGGTTTCAGTCCATAGTCAGCTGGCCCCAGGGCAGGGTGGCATGGCACCAGGGCAATACTTCAAGGCAGCAGCCAGCAAAAGCAACCAGAGCAAAAGGAGGGCTGAGCCAGCCTCTTTTCCTCTCATATTGTATACAGGCCATTCCCCCTCCAGGGTGGGTGTAGCACTCACAAAATCTCCTTGCCTTCTTCTTGCCCAGGATGAGGATGTTTACAAAGTAAGGATCCAGCCTCCTTGCTGAGTCTCTTAGTTAAACTTCCAAAGTCCTCTAGTTGACACAATGCTGCAACCATAACACTCCATGAGTCTCCAAAGATACTTCTTCCTTGCAGTTCTAGCCTGGCCAAGACCAAAATTTTGCACAGGAACTCGGTCAAGGAAATCCACGCTTCTTGAGGCTGTGACACGCCTTGGACCAGCTCTTGTCAATTCTGCCCGTCCAGCTTCTTCAGTAGCTCTCTGACGGATCTCTCCCTGCCACCAACTTTTGTAAACAAAATTTTATTGGACTAGAGATATACATATTCATTTACATACTTATCTATAACTCTTTCATGCTACCATGCCAACTTCGACTGTATACTTGAGCCAGAGGAAATTTTTCTGGAATGGAGATCTACCATGTTATTCCTCTGGAGATACTGTAGTCTTGGTGGAAAAACACTGGCTTTAAAAACAATGCACACATGAATTTAACACTGCTAGCTGTCAAGCCCTGATTAATCATGTAACACTAAGTAAAATAATTATCTCTCTAGCACCATCGTACGGGGTGGTTTTTCAACAGAAGAGCCAGTGATACACATCTCTTCCCAACTGCTCTTCCGTTCAGTGGTACCATGCAGGTAGCTCCACACGAGCCGTGCTGGAAGTATTTACAGCACTGGGATTGCCACACACGAACCTGAATGTCTCTTTGCTAGTTGTTAACACTCATCAGCACACTGTGGTAATTACAGTCAAGGAAAATCCACTCCTGCCCCAAACACACACACACACACACACACACTCTCTCTCTCTCTCTCTCTCTCTCTCTCTCCCTCCCTCCCTCCCTCCCTCCCTCTCTCCACAAAGCCTTTCTGGGCCTCTTTACCACTTACAGCTTTAAGTCCCATGTCCTAAGTCCTTCAGAGTCAGTTCCCTAGGTGTCATCATCCTACTTTTTCTCCTACTTTTTTCCTCCTCTTATTTCTCCTACTTTTACATCTTGTGCTACTGTTGCACCAAATTATTTTTACTTATTTGACCGGACACACATTTTCACAGCCCTGACCCCAGGAAACATGCTATGAGAATAGCCACCCCTGCTCAGAATGCTCTCTGTGCCCCCTACTTTGCCCTGTGGCTCATCGGTCATCCCTCAAGCCCCAGGCCAAAGAGCTCTTTCTCCAATGAAGGCCTGAAGTCAGAAGTTGGAGGCCCGTCGCATTCACCCGCACTTTGGTAGCAGAACTCACTGCACGTGAGAGGCCCTAATGCTGATCCCACATTTTCCACTTCCCTGGCAACCTGAGTCCACAGGAGGCCCAGATTCTATCAGCCAGACCCAAAATGCTGCAAGACAGAACAGAGGGTCTGGCCCACTATGGCTGCAGAGGGCCACGGGGGTGTCTGGCGTTGGTGCAGCAGTACCTGGGCTCTGGGGTCCTGCAGACTGAGAGGCCATGCCATGGTTATAGGGGCTGCATCAGCACAAACCCCACCTGAGGCAACGCGACCCCGCTGCTGTCTGCTGGAAAAATGGCCTCTTAAACCTCTGACTTCCTGCTCATGGCAAGGGTAAAGCCTCCCGCAGTAGGCCAGTTCTAGGATGTTCTGGGATGGTTTTCTGAAACCTACTCCTTGACTAATTGCTTGACTCGGACTTTATTTCCGCAGCCTGCTCCTCCAGCCCTTCCAGCCATTCCTCACACACCCAGCTTCCCACACGCTATCCCTTCTGTTTCAGCGTCAGCGAGCTAGAAGGGGTTCAGTTATCTGCAAAGAAACCAAACGAGGCACTTTGCACACCCCCTCCTCCCCAAGCAGAGCTGGTAATTCCAAACTGTGTGTTACCAAGATACTTTCTGCAGATCCTCAATAAAACTTTTATTACCCATATTACAATGATTAGTTTCCATGTCTGTGTGGCCTTCCAAGGTGTATCGCATTTGCAACACGTTGTCTGCCTCCAACTATACACTCAAGAAATGTTTGCTGAATTCATTTGAATGAAGAAATGAGGTGTGAGGATTCTTTCCCTGAATTGCTACACTGCCGAAGTTCTACCTCGAAACCCAAACTGTAAATCTCAAAGCCCTGTGGTTAAAGGTTGCCTAGTATTACTCTGGAGGTGAAAGGTGTTAGCCACGTGGGAAGGCCAGATTCTAAATTAAAACACAGAGAAAGCAGACCAGGAGATTGTAAATGCAATGGGTAATGCATTATTTCAAGGGTAAAGAGAGACTTAAGTAAAGAGAAAATGTATTACTTACAACTTACTAAGATGGAAAGACTTCTAGTCACAGATGATTACTATTATTACTGCATAACTCCTTGGATTTTAGGCAAGTGCTTTGCAATCACTTGTGTTACTAGTTCCTTTCAACAACTGTAGATGGTGAGTTGGAATGACTCTGAGACTCGCCATAAAGCAACAGAGTCCTGCACACAGTAGTACTGAAGCCAAGGTTTCATGAAAGCTAGCGTAGAAACATCCAGAGAAGCTAGAGATGACTTTGTGTCTTAGCAACTGAAATTTCTTTCCGTGGCCACGTTTATTCTAATTGTTGTTTACATGACATGCAGAATGTTTCACGATCATAGTAATTTTTGCTTCTTACACAAAGAACATCGGGTTCAGACTTATTTTAGAGCAGAAAAAACTGAGATTTGAAGAAGCTCAATGATGTAATCCAGGTCTGCGGAAGGAGGAGAGGAAGCTGAATATCCTTATCCATGAGGTGGTTTCTGAGGACCTGCTATGTTCTGGGTTTTGGTGTCAGCGCTTGGACAGCGCTCTGCTTTGCAATGTGAGCGGGCACCTCACAGGTTACATTAAACACCCTTCCTTAAATGCATCCAATGCGCCTCATAGCTCTGTCTTTCTCATCACTGGACCTGGAGGTCATCGGTCATGGTTAAAGATGTTCCAGCCATCCACATTGTAAGCACCATGCCGAAAGGACTTGAACTTTTATTAGCCTGGTATTTGCCAATCCTCCCCATGCAAGCTCAGGAACCTGCTTGCTCCAAATAACATTTATTACACCACTAAAATCAGTTTTAACTGGACCCTATCCAGCCCTGAATAAGCTTTTCTGCGTTCTCAATCTCATAGGAAGTACAACAATAAAATGCCACTCAATTCCAGCCCCACGGATACTTCATGTCAGACACTATATAGTCTGCTCAGCGTTCTAGACATGGACAAGACTTGGATTTGACGCTCAAGGCCCTGAGAGTTGAACAGAGGTGGAAAACACGGGTAGGAAGAGCCAGAAATCAAGGCTAAGAGCTGAGCCCTTGAGGGGGGACACTACCCAGCAGGTCTGTGGGTGAAGGCTGACCTTGACTGTGGGTGCAGACAGGAAAGTCAGAGATGACACATCTGGGTGGTCTTAAAGGATGAGAAGAGCATAACCCAGAAAGGGAGAAGAGCGTAGACTTTCCCGGGTCCAGGGCAGGACCCAGGGTCTGCGCATGGACGGGAGCCTCCCAACACTTGTTCGTGTGAATGGGATGGGGGTGGTTCATGTTAATCATAGCTGATATTTTTTCATGGCCCAGTGAACACCAGAGACTGGTCTAAGTAGTTTTCATAACTCATCTCATTTAATCCTGAAAGAAAGAGAAAAGAGAATCATAAATGATACTGAATAACTTGGCCTTGGAACTGTAGATCTAGCAGAGCATGTGACTGAGCAGAACTGGAAAGCAAGAAATCGGCCCTCACTGGGAAGAGGAAGGGGCTGAAATTTATCGAGGGTACAGGGCCTACGCTGGTCCCTATCCCTACACCTGTCCCATTTTCTCTTCACATCGATGCCCACTTCACAGATGAGAAAGCTGAGGCTCTTGGAAGTCCCAGCTGCGGCTAGTCCAGCAGCAGTTCCGATTTCAGATCCAGGGTGACCCCCAGCCTGCCCGCCTTCTCTCTACACCACACCAGTGAACAGAGGGGATTTAAAATAAACCTCGTGTAATTTCTTTTAATGCCATGTGGCTTACATTGTAATTACCATTTCAAGTGTGTGCAATGCTGAAGATGATCCTGAACATGTAAATGCAGATTTTGACATTTCAGGTTCCAGACACAGGCAGCCTGTGTTAGCTCCACTGTATATTAAATTATAATCTATGTAGACAGCAGTTCTGAAAGGTATCCAGGAAAGTAAGCTGTACTCCTGGTTGAAGTCAGACAGGTAGATGAAACTTTGATGACTTAATTCCCCCAACTACTAAAGGTATAAGCAGCCCAGGACCCCAAGCTGGAGAGAGGCTGCCAGAAAATTTATTAAGAGCCATAAAGTACGGGGCTATAATTTCAACAGGTTATCTCGCTTCTCTGGCTAATTGTTTTCCAAGGTTTCTGGGCTCAGAACCAGTCAGCATTCTTATCACCTGGGAAATGTGTCGCTCCTTCGGATATTTTCCAGCGTGCAGCCACCTCTGTCTTGCAGTCACGGCTGTATTTTTGCTCAGAGAGCTGTCGATTAGATTTAAGGGCCGCCCTTGCCCCACAATGCGCAGTCTTGCTGATCTTCAGAGACTGCCGTGGTGTCGCCCTTTGATTTATGGAGAGTGGAGCTCAAACGCAGCCCCGTGCTTTATTAAAGCAGCTTTTAGTCACATTATACCTTTCTGTCTGCGAGCTCCCAGCTCCGGAGGGCTCCACCACCTGGGAGTCACAATCACTTTGATAAGCAGTGTTCTGGATAATTGGAAGTGGAGGAGGTGGCTGCGGACCCCCACACACCAGGAGTGAGACGGGAGGGGGAGGAGAGAGGCACAGTGCTCTTCTCCAGGTGGCTTTTCAATATCCGGTTTGGGCCCTCTCCTGACCTTCTCAGTAGGACAGTGTTTGGCCTGGGGCCATGCCTCTTCCTGGGATTCTTACTCAACCCAGGCTTTGAAGGGCCAGCCTCAGAGAATGCAGCCACGCTGCTTCAGGAGCCCTCTCAAAGACACTGGCTCAGGGGCTGTGCTCAATGAACTCTAGCCACGTGTAGAGGCCCCACGAGGAGGACAGATGGGACCAACAGGCATGCGTGTCTCTGCAGTGAGCTGGCTGGCTTTCAGGGACCCAGCGTGCAAACCTAAGCTTTGCCCCACAGTGAGGGCTCTCACGCCTCCCGCAACACAGAGTGACAGTCATGCTCTGGTGGAAGCGGCGAGCTTCTTCCTAGAGGCCCAGCATCAGAACATTGCTGTTGTCCCAGCAGTGTCCTCCGCTCCCTTTGGGGCCCTTGCCAAAATGTGACTCCTCCAGTCACAGATCTTTCAGGGTTCCCTCAGGGTTCCCGCCTCCGAATAAGGGAGATGAGCACAGTGGCGTTGGGCCAAGGCCAGGGCTGCGGGTGGGGTGCGTGCAGAGGGGCCCGGGCCACAGCCTTAGGGTCAGGCACTGCGGCAGATGGGTCACAAGGAGCACTCGCGTTGGCCATCGATGAGCTGGGCGATCAGCCAGTTACCGACCACCTGGTAGCCTCAGGCTTTAAGGGGCAAACCCGAGAGAGGCGTCTCTAAAGTGGCAGTGGCCACACAGACCTTGAGGGGTGGCGTGAAGACCAGCAAAGCCTTTAGCGCATTGCCCAGCGAGCCTTGCTGTTACTTACCATCGTTAGCCCTGGTTTCACAATGAATCTGGTCTCAGACTGCAGTCACCTAACAAGGGTCACCCTGAGAAAGCCACCTCCTGCCCAGTTTTCCTTCCTTGTTATTAGCCCATGTTCGCGGTACATAATGGTTACACCCATCATGAGGAGTTGGTACAGGTACGTAACACATCTGAAGTTTTGTTTTATCTCCTTCCCCTTTCATTCTTCTTCCCTCCAATTTTCTACTTACAGCAGCTCGGTGAGCGCTGGCCTTACCACCAGCGTTTTAAAAAGAGTCAGTGAGTGCTAATACGACTGCAGCATCTGCTGATCTCTAATGGAAGAAGCCGCAGACTTCTTAGGCTCTAGCTGGGATTTAGTTGCATTGTTTTACTTTCAGTGTGTTAATTAAATGATTATATTCTATTTAGAACATAATGATCTTGTTTTTCCCTTTCACTTTTTAGTAAAGTAGGTTTTCATAAAATGTAAAACTTTTTAGGTAGATATTAAGTAGTGATGGCACAGGTGAATAAGCAGCCTGCTTGGAAGTTAGAAAGGAGCACTAAACTAAGAATGGTGTGCACGCCTGTAATCCCAGCACTCTGGGGGCAGAAGCTGGAGGATCCAAAGTTTGAGCTCAGACTGGGCAATTTAGTGATTTAATGAGACCCAGTCTCAAAATTTTAAAAAAGTCCTGAAAATGTAGCTCAGTGAGAATGCCCTAGGTTAAATCCTAAGTAGAGCAAAGGAGAGAGAGACAGAGACAGAGAGAGGAAGAAGGAGGCGGAGTAGCAGGAAGAGAGGGAGGGGGACGGGAGCCATGCTAAGCGCCAAGGAGGGGCACCCAGGGGTCTCCAAGGCCTGCAGAAGCCAGAGATGCAATCTGTGGGTGACCCAGTCCATGTGGGTGAACCCTCAGACTCCCAGGGAACCTGCTGGGGCTCAGAGTGTTCAGAGAGGGAGACACCAGCCCAGGGCATAGCAAGCAGGGCCCCTGCCCACCCTCCACGGTCCTGCTTTTGGTCACTTTCCAGCTCTCACTCCCCAGAAGGGTGCAAGTCAGGAACTTGGGCTGATTCTCCGGAAAGAGCCGGAGGCAAACCAGGCTGTAGCCGAGGACAGACAGCATCCAATGGGCTGCTCTTGTCCCCAAAACCTGAGATGACTCAGTGATAGAACGGGACTCATGTGGTCCAGTGTCTCTGTAACACATTTGATCTTGGCCCATGCTAAGTTATATGTTTCACACCTCAGTCTATTACATGCATACATTAGGATTGTAAAAAATAAGTTTCATAAAGTAGCACTGGCTTGTATGTTTTTGTTTTGTTTTGTTTTGAACTGGGGAACAAACTCACAATCTCGCACTTGCCAGGCAGGCGCTGATGCCACTAAGCTAAATCCCCGAACCTGTAATTTATTCTTATGCACTATTTTATTCCATTTCTTCCTTCTACTCCATCCCTGGCATCAAAAGCCCATGAACTAGTTTTGTGACCAATATGGATTGAAACCCACAGTGAGAAAAAGTTATAGCTATACCTTCATCTCATAGTTGAAGAAAGACCCCCAAGATGGCATGAATTGTTAAAGGTCACCGAGCTGACAACATCACAGCCAGCGGTGGAGCTCCAGCTTCAGGCGTCGGGAAAAGTCTCTTTCGCTGCACTGCACCGTGAGGGGAAGACTCCGCACTAGGTATTTCTGAGACTGAGGGAAGACAGCTGTAAAATAGAGTGAGTCCAGCTGCTGATTAAAGAGAACAACTGGAAAACCCCGACGTGTACTCCAAAGATCTAAAAAGACTGATAGTCAGATGGCTCACGAGGACCCTAAAACCGAAGCTGCTGAATTCCACCTCAACAAACGCACAGGAAATTGGAACTGAGTCCAGGAAGTAAGTCTGAGTCTCACGACGTCAGGCAGTCCAGCCCTGTGTGGCCCAAGCTGTTCTATAAAAACAGAGCAACTCCCCAGCAAAAAAGCCCTTAAGGAATGCTATAAGGTCTGTGGTTTCTGTCTTTTCAACCCCAGCCTCTTCCCCCACCCCTTAGTAAGAGCCTCAGTTTCACCCTGCCCCAGCCTCCGCGGTGTCTTTATTATTTTGCAAGGGCTCCCATGACAAAGTACCAAAAACTACATAGTTTAAAACAAAAGAAATGTCACATCAATGGAGACTAAAAGTCAGAATCTAAGTGTCAGCAGCTTTGATCCCCTCTGCGGCCTCCTGGGGAGAATTTGTTCAGCGGAGCTCTCCAGGCCTCTGCTGGTTGTCACCAATCCTTGGCATTCCCTGAGTTAAAAACACTTCTCTCTAGGCTCCACCTCCATTATAACATGATAGTCTAGTGATACTAGGAATTAGATTAGGACCCATCCAAATCCAGTACGGCCTCATTTTAGCTTGATTTTATCTGCAAAGACCCTATATCCAAAGATAGTTGCATTTACAGGAGCCAGGCTTTAGGAGTTGGACCCTTTGGAGGAACAAACTCCAGCCCTGTTGGGGTTTATATCAAGGGTTGTTACTCTCATCAGTGGGTTAATCCACTGATGGGATCATGGCTGAATTGCTGTGAGGGGTGGGTCAATGGCATGTGACTGGGGAGGGCAAAGCTCCCTCCACCAGCTCCTCACTTATCTCTTTGTTTCCCGGCTGCCATAGTTTGAGCACTTTTCCTCTGCCAGGCCCCTCTGCCATCCTGTTTCTGCCTTGGATCCAACCAACCATGGACTGAATCCCTTATATCCATGAGCCAAAGAAAATCTATCCTACTTTGAGCTGTGGGTATCAGGTATTGTGTCTCTGCGATGGGAAAGTGACTAAGACAAACCCAGGCGCTATCTAATATCCTGAGGATCTCCCCCATCTCCGCACCTCCCATCAGCCCCCCCCCAAAATATTCACAGAGTGCAGCAAAGACTCATGCACACTAAGTCCCCAACAGCTGACAATGTGGGGCCACTAGTGCCTTCTCAGATTCCTGTTTGGTGTTTGTTTTTGTTTTTTCCTTCTTTACAGCAAAGATCACAACTTTTCAGGCAAGCTGAGGAAAGTGAAAGATGGGAATGATCTGTGTGTCTAGCCACACAGCTTCTTCACTATATAAGAAATACTTGCTTCCCTCTCTGGCCAGTGAGGAGTGATCAGAAGTGGCCGAGGATTTCTGGGAAGCATTCGATCTGGAGATGCAAACAGCACACCTGCTGCCTTCTCCCTTACTTCTCCCTGCTCCTTCCTGACTAGAACTTAGATGTGATTGTTGCAAGCACAGCTATCTTGCAACCAGGAGGTGACAGACATACAAATATGAGGCCACAATCCGTGCTATGAGACTAATCATGAAGCAGAAGTAACATTTAAAACAGCCAACCTTGAATATCTCACATGCACTAGGTGTGGTGAAAAACACGTTTAATATGTTACCTTATTTATTCCATCAGTGTTTTAAGCTGAGTATATTAATATCTCCATCTCTGGATGACAAAACTTTTATGGACAGTGAACCAGGCAGTACCTTCAGGTTTGGTACTGTTAACCACTAGGAAAACAGAGTCCTGTTCTGCTTTATGTCTGGATGTCCCCCCAAATCTCATGCACTCAGAGTCAGGGTTTATGAAACCCTGGATTACGGGGCTGCTTCGGCTGGCTTGATGTTGGGAGATGGAGCAAGGTCAGAAGGGAGGGTGGAGGTGTGGCCCGAAGGGGGCCTCTCCCTCTCTGGCTCCTCCCTGCTCTCTCTGCTTCCTGCTCACCATGGGATGAGCAGCTTCCTCTCAGCCAGGCCCTCTGTGGTGCCACCCTGCTGGGGGCCAGCTGACTGTGAGCTGAAAGCTCTACAAATTGTGAGCTGAAATAAACCCACTCTGCTTTGTATTGTAAGCATCAAGTATTTTGTTCCAGTAACAAGGAAAGTGAGTAAGACAGGGTCCTGATAACATCACTGCGCTGCCATATATTTTTATTTCCCAATAACAAACCAGCATTGGTTGGGGTTCCTGTTACTTTCAGCTGATTTCACTCTTGGCTGGCACACCAATATTACCTCATGGGGTCATCAAAAGCATTAAGTGGGAAAATATATGTCTGTGGATGGAGGAAAACAATAATCAGTCAACAGCGTGTAAAACACAGCAGTTCTCAGTGATTAATTGGTTTTAATGTTTAACTGTATTAGGAGGCAGAATGATTAAATCAACAGCATGGTAAGAAGAACAATGTCGTCCCATAAATATCTTCATCTCAGCCCAAGGATCCTGTGAATATGTCTGGTTTATGGCAAAAGGAACTGTGGAAGCTATGGCTAGATTAGTGTCCTCATGAGATAGAGATGTTTTGAGCAACCCAAATGGGCCCCATTCAATCCCTCTGGCCCTTAAATCAAAGACCCATTGCCAGCTACAGTAAGAGAGAGTCTCTGGCAGAAGCTCAGACGGCAGTGAGAGGAGGATCCAGTGGTCTGCAGCTGCTTTGGAGCTGTGACCAAGGACAAAAGAGAGGCCTCCAGGAGCAGAGAGCCATCAAGGAAACAGGTGCTCAGGCCCACACAGCATGGATCTAGATTCTGCCAGCTTGCACCAAGCAGGACGGCATCCTCCCCTAGAGCCAATGGAAAGGGGCACCCATAGGTGCGCCTGCCAGAAGCCATAGTGGACTTCGGAGCCCCAGACGCCAGGACCGCACAGTGATGGTGGCAAAGCCATTGCATCTGTGACCACCTGTTAGAGCAGCAACGCTGACAAGCTAACTCTAGGCAGCAGCGGGCTAGCTGGGGGCGTAAAAGGCACTGAGAAACTGGTCACCAAGGCCCGTGAGGCTCCCACCTTGGCTGTGTCCTAGTTGCTTTCTCATTGCTGAGACACAAAGCCCACGCCCACCACCTAAAGGAGGAAAGGCTCATTTTGGCTCGGAGTGTGTAGAGGTTTCAGTCCATAGCTAGCTGGCTCCAGGCAGGGTGGCCTCACAGGGTAGTGTGGCATCACAGGGTGGCCTCTCAGAGGATGCCCAGCTCATGGCATGGCAGGCAGCAAGCAGAGGGAGACCCTTTTAGAGCTGTCAGCGATACGGAGCCTGCTGTGGCACACGAGCCATAGCTCAACACCACTGGATTATACACACGGGCAGGCCACACCCATGGGGACCACCTCCTGCCAGCTGCTTCACCTGCCAGCATCATGCCCAGCTACACACCCGTCTGTGGACTGGTGCGGTATCACACACCCGAGAGCTGGTGACCTCTGGAAGCCCTGCCTGTGGGCGCACAAGGCTTTGCGGAACACCTGGGTATTGGCCTGAGTCTTCCTGCCTCATAGTGGAGCAGGTCTTGCTTTAAGGTGGAGAAACACAACTCACATGACCCGTTAACACAGCCGAGGGACAGCCACCCCCGTGGAAGGTGAGCTGCGTGGTACAGTGACTGCTGGCTGGGAAGGGATGTGGGATCCCAGCACACACACTGGCTGCAGCTCGAGTGCCAGGGCGCACGTCTGCTTGGGCACTGCACAGCCAGCCTCTCTGACAGGCACGCGCCTGCAGTCCAGTGATGCTGGTATTTGATAATGAGTACAAAATGCCATCTTCTAAGGTCACAAACTCTATCTGAAAAGGGAACAAAAAGCAGAGCTTCACGAGTTTCCCTCTCCTAACGGAGCCTCCAGAGTGAGATGAGCTGGGGTCGTCGGAGACATGTGTGTGGCTCCCTTGGTCTCCGTCGTGGCCAGTGAGGGGCACAGTCTTCCTCGCGAGCCGGTCATGTTTACATCTGAAGGTCAAACTGCGGACAGAGTTGACTCTGAGGTAACAAGGGCCTGGATTTTGAATCAAAATTTGGTGAAAGAAATATTCCTGATCTTGAGAGCTGCCTGTCCGTTTCTGACAGTCTCCCTCGGAAAAATATTTGGAATTTGAAAAGCCACCGAAGCCTAAGACCTGCAGGGACACATATTACAGGGCTGGTTTGTCAAACGCAGTTACATCTGCTGACAAGAAACCAGCTATGTAAAGATGCGAGAAATGGAAATGCCGCACTAGTTTTCCAGAACAAAATCTGCCTCTAAAAAGATGTAACTTCATGCAAAATATGCTTCATCATTTGAATAACAAAATAAGATATGCAAAAAAAAAAAGCTCCTCAAAGACAGTCCGCATTCAGGCTGCAGTGAGTACCAGCAATATGATGAATATTCCTGGTGCTATATTTAAAATGTTTTGTGAGAAAATAACGTGTTTTAGAAATGGAGCTGAGATAATGCCGGAGACGTTGCTCTAGCGACTATCAAATAAGTGTCCAGGCAGGTTTTTCTCTTAGTCATAGATTCCTGGAGGTAATGTCAGAAGCTACCATTAAAATTCATTAGATGAAAAGTAAACTTACATTACAATTGGTGACAGTCTCCTCCAAATTCCTAGCCCTATTAGTAAGACATCTCCAGACTGCCAAAGCCTTTCTAAACGATTCTCCTGCATTTTCACCTAAGGAGCATCTCTTCCATCTTGAGATGTTTCTCAGCTTCCAGAAACAGGATGCTGAGGTTGCAAGGACATTTTTCTGTTCCAAGTGTCAGGTTTGGAAAAATTACTTAAGGATGACAAGAAATGGTATTTTATGTCCTCAGTTACGAAACCCTGAAATGCCAATTAGTTCAGCTAGAATCCCTTGAATTCCCTGCTGGGAGCCAGGGAACAGCAACCTACCACACCTATCTTTGGGTTCAAGGCAGTTGGGGGGCACCAAGGTACTGGCAAGTCCCCGTTCCTGCCCGCTTGGTCTCCAGGGACTGTTCCCCTGCAGTTGGCCCCTTCCTGCCTCCTGCTGTGGACGGAATCAGGACCCAGCAGCCAGACCCATCTTCCGGGTGCAGCAGCCGCATCACAGCCCCAACTTACACACTGAAGCCTAAGCCCCTGCAATGGTACCAAGGGCCCTTATATGGGATTAGTGTCTTTGTCAGACAAAAAGGATGAACTAGAAGAGCAGCCCCCAACCTTTTTTGGCACTGGGGGACTGGTTTTGTGAAGACAGTGTGTCCATCTGGGTGGCGAAGGTAGTTTGGGGGGATCCCAAACAGCACACAACCTCTGCCCCGAGCGTGTGCGCAGCAGGGTCCCGCTGCTCTGGGTGAGGGTCCGTGGCCCTTAGGATCCAACAGCATCGGAGCCCAAGCTGTCCCCTGGGTGATGCGGGGAGGAGCTGTGTAGCCCGGACTAGAACCCCCTCTTTCTCCCTCATCTGCAGCCAGGAAGAGGCTCTCACCAGGATTCAGCTGCATCTTGAACTAGGACTTTCCGGCTTCCAGAACTGTGGGAAAGACGGAACACGCCAGCTGCTTAAGCCAGCCAGCCTACGGTGTTTCGTTACAGTGGCCAGAGCTGACCGAGACATTCCCCTCATGCACAAAATGCAGCACACTCGTTCTTCCTGGGGGATCTCTCCGTCTGTGGGAATGCCTTCTGAACACTGCACAGCGAGG